>JBBPMY010000555.1:0-14268 GCA_038090615.1 Phylloporus gajari
CAACCGATTATGGATCTGATGAGTCACTTGTGACGAAACCAGGGACTAGGTGGGTAAGGGCCGCCTCCCTAGGTAATCCCGGTTATCTTCCCCACTCTCATCCCTCTCCTACTGACCCTCGCGCTCGCTTCGCTCGCGCTCGGGCCCCCTAACCCCTAACCTAAGCAAGAGGTGTCAAAATTCTCAAACTTCTTCTTACAAGGTGGTGGAGATGGTCACTTGTCATCAGTGGCCCTGGCAAAATTGGGCAAGCCTTTGTTCATGGCTGATGTGTTGAGCACACTGTGGAGTAGTGAATGGAGGTGGTCATAGTCAGGTTTCACCATGTAGGAAAGGGTGTGTGAGTACTGAAGGAATGTAGCAAATGTGGAAGGGAGGCCATCACACAGTGTGTTGACTATGGTATCTTGCTTCAACTTGAGGATGGCATCATTGGAAAGAGCAGGTTGAGCACAGCTGAACCACGGCAATGATCCTCACAAGAGGTAGATTAAGGTATACACAAGCGATTTGAGATCGTTGTGGCAACTCAATTGGATGCCTAGGTGATGATGGATGGAGGCAAATGAGGGAGTGCCAATGAAATGACACCCCTGTTGGTATGGAGCATGTGCACGAGTGGCAGAGTTGTGGTATTGGTATGCAATACCCAGGTTGATAAGAAAGGCAGTATAACTTGACTGACCAATGTCTTGAATCAGAACATTTTATGGTTTGAGGTCACAATGGATGTAGTCGTGTGAGTGTAGATACTCGAGTCTTTGTACCTATCAAATGAACAGTTAATGTGTTCAGCAAGCTGATTATAAATTGGTACTTACAAGCTGATAGCCCACAGCAATCACAAAGTCTAGATTGAGATGACCACCTTTCGAAGCAAGGATATCACAAAGGGGTGTCGTCACATTGTTCAGAACAAGAGCCCAGGATGAGGATTCTCTACCAAAAAATACAGGGTGTAGAAACCCATTGCTGTCTTGAAGCTTCTTCAAGACATGGAACTTGTGTTCCAGAAAGGACGGTTCCTGAGTACAAGGCTTGAGTTTCACTACAATGGATATCCCTCACCATACAAAGCTTCATGAGTTAGTTCTCAAAGTGTGGGATGAGTACTTCACAGTCATAAAGCGGGATCTTGCAGTAAGTACACTATGTAGTTTATTCAACTGTAATCCTAAGCCTCATGAAAACCCAATAGAATGCCACGGGAAAGGTGTCTTTTACTGCTGACATATGGTCAGATAGTGAATATCACCCTTACCTCGCCATTACTGCACACTGGATCACCCTCAAGGGAGGACTCAAAATGAAGGCATCTCTCATTGCCTTCCACAAGTTCCCTGGTTCACACACTGGTGAAGCCTTGGCCAAAATCATCATTGATCTTCTTGATCATGCCAAGGTGACTTTAAAGGTTCATGACTTTCCCTTCATGATCATTCTGCTCAAACATCATCTAGATCAGTCATTTCACTATGGACAACACATCTAACAATGTCGCTGCCATGCGTGAGCTTGCAAGGCTTCTTGAAGCACGTGACACCCAGTTTGATCCTATTGATCGTTGGATTCCTTGTTTTCTGCACATTATCAATATATGGGTAACTCATACAGTCAAAGCTTACACCACTACCAACTTCAGTGGTGTTGCTGCAACATGGGGAGGTGCCCTTGGAGTCAGTGTGCACAAGGCAGAATATATCCAGGCTCTTGCCACAGATCCCGTTGCCATCAGCCACAACATTGTTCACATCATCCGTTCATCCGGCCAGCGTCGCAAAGGGTTTCAGGACACCATTGTCAATGGAAATGCCCACCAATGGTATACAGGTGACACAACTCAGGTCCCAGTTGTTGAGCTCCTTCGCAATGTTAAAACTCACTGGGATTCAGTTTATTTCATGATAAACCAACTTCGTGCCCTCCGCCTTGTAAGTGACCCTTATCAATCAAATTGTCATGCCTGACTTTCACAAGGCTGTTGACAATTTCCTTGCATTACCTTGTGCCCCGAATGATGAACTCACCAGATGAAGGCTGACTCCAATGCAATGGGAGGTGCTTCAAGACTTAGAGGTTGTACTTGAGGTAATATTTTGTATGTAAAGTAACTTATTGGTGACCACCCTCTCAAACATATAGGTACCTCATGCTGCGCAACAGTACATGTCAAGGGAGAGCACCCCTGTTCTTGGTTGGGCAATCCCTGCCTTCGAACTACTTATGATACAGTGGAAACAACTGAGTGTCAAGGCGCCTCATTGTGCCCTGTTTGTCAAGGTTAGGCTCAAGTGGGCTGAAAAGTACTATCAGTGCATGGGCCAGACACATGCATATATAATCACTATGTGTACGTTTTGTGTTCTATTGATTTGACTAGACTAACCCCACGAAATCATCGATCCTACTATCTGTCTCACCTGGATAGATGAACACTGGGGCACGGAGGTGGCTGTGAAAGCGCAAGATGATCTGCTGGAATTGGTAAGTTTGTCAATGTTATGTGGTTTTCACTTTTGCTGATGGTTGAATAAAGATGAGAGAGTACCACAACAATTCCACACCACAGACTGTACCATAGGGCACAGAGGCCCTGGCTACTGGCAAGAGCCAGGTTCGTCCTTATTCAACACTTGTCACCTGACTTTATGGCCTCAACATAATCAGAGTTCGGGCACCATCCAATTCAGCCCTACAAGCTGTTGACCAAGAATTCAGTGCTTATACCTTGGCGTTGCCGAGCCCTGAAGACACTCATCCACTGGCCTTTTGGGAGGTAAGATTGATCATTCACATCTATCAGTCAAATGAGATCTTATGTCTTATAGGTTGCATGCAATACATTCCCGACTATCTATGCGATCACACTTGACTATCTTCCAATTCAAGCTTCTGCAGTCCTATGTGAACATGTCTTTTCTTCAAGCAGTGAGACAAACACACAGAAATGAAACTCCATTGCACCTCTGCTAATAGAGACCCTACAAATGCTCAAATTCTGGCTGAAAAAGGAACGGCTTAATTTCACCAAAGGTTGGATTACTTCTCAGAAAGATATGTTGATTGAAGAAAGTAATGAGGACCTCTTGGCGTGGCTCACAACAAATGTGTGCACTTTCGATGAGATCCTTAGTGCCATTGCCACAGTGGAAGGTGACATAGTTTTGGATGATACAGCTGTATTCTGACTTTGGCTCACTACATCATCTTTTCGCTACTGCGCTGCACCATACCTTACATAATCTCTTTGCAAACTAACTTCATCCACTTCAATCCACCCTCGAAACCCTTCTCACTCCCTTGCCCATGCCAATATCTGGTTCCAACTAGGCTATGTATGTGAACAGCAGAAAGAAGTAAGTCCCTCAACGTGTCATAATGCACTGACTTTTCCCCCTTTATCCTTCTCTCACACCTGGTCACCACCAGATTTCCAAGCACACTCTCACTCTAGTCATCAGCTGGTTGGTCCTGGCACACCTTGCACCCCATGGTCTCCTTACTTGCATGAGTCCTTATGCCCAAGTGAGTGTGAGATTCCCAGCTGCACTTGGTCCTCAAGACGTACGCCTGACTGACTGTGGTAGCACCATCATAGCTGCTCCCAGTCTCTCTGGGCCTCCCCTGCTACTGGTACACATCCTTTGTTTCAGTCTATTGGTAACAACATCCACCTTCCCCCACCTGCTCCCATTAGTGGCCAGTCATTGCCTGGGCCATTCAGAGGTGGCATCACCACCCATTGTTCTCAAACCTTGATGAGTCACATCATCCACCATCAGCACACCCATCGCTGCGACTTTCCTGGACCTCACACGGCCTCAACATGTGGCCCTTGCCATGAACCTAATCCCAAGAAGACAACAGCGAAGTATGGATTGCACTTGGTAAAACACCTTCTATCTGCTTCCATTCATTGCCTTCATGTTATCCCCACTTTAGGTTGCTGCTACCTTATGCAGGATGATCTCCAAAAGGTTTACTCTGCCTATCAACAAGTGCTCTATTTGTTACCAAAGCTAAAGGTCTGTCCCCCGTTTCTATCCATATGTACAATGTGTCATGCTGTGCTGTACAGGAGGATCCCAAGCTCTGGTATGGTAATGGTATCCTCTACAACTGGTATGGCTCCTTGGATCATGCCGAGGAGGCATTTGCATCCATCCTCAAGATGGACAAAGGTTGGTCTTCCTTCCCCTCCCGTTTAGAACATTTATGTACTCATTTAGTAGAGCTAGACTTTGACAAGGCAAATGAGATTCTCTTTCACCTTGGCATCATCTACAAACAGCAAGGCAAATACGAAGAAATCCTCTCTTGCTTCAATTGTATCCTCCAAGCCCTCTCACCCATGTCAACATCTGGTTCCAAATCGGCCACGTTTATGAACAGCAAAAAGACATAAGTCCATAGTTCTTTGACTCACATCGTCATAGGTACCAACATTCTTTTCAGCATGGCCATGCCAAGGAGGCGTACGAACATGTCATTACTGATAACCCCAGATGCACCAAGGTACTCCAATTCCAGAACCAGGAACTTGCAATATCTCATCAGGAGTCTTGAAGCTGGTATGCAGTCATTTCCGCATCATGAAACCCACTCATTTGTATTCATAGACCCCTCTGATGAGTCCAAAGCTGGTATCTTGGTCACACTTACATGGCTGGGCAGAAGTACAACAAGGTGTATGAAGTGTATCGACAGGCCATCTACCACAGTTGTATCCCCAGCAACCATGTGATTTCCCAGTGCCTTCAGCTGTTGAAAAATGTGCAAGTGACAGGAGGCCAGTTGCCAGCAGCACCTGGCCCCAAAGACATACATCTGACTGCCTATGCCAGTGCCATTGTACCCCCTCCCAGTCTCTCTGGCCCCCTCCTGCCATAGTCAGCATTGAACAGCACTCGTCCCTTGTTCCGATCAGATTCCTGTGGTCCCACAAATGGTGACAATGTCCATCTCCCTCCACTACCTGTCCCTGTTGGTGGCCGATCATTGCCTGGGCCATTCAGAAGTGGCTGTCTGCAACCCATTGTTCTGAACAAGTCACACCATCCACCATCGCACATACCATTAGTGCCAATGGATGTTAACCAGCCCCCATCATCATGACTTTGCTGGGCCTTGGGAGGGCTCGACATGTGGGCTAGTGGGCAACCAGAACTTGTTGCTGCATTATCCTGTTCCTCAGCCCCAGGTCCCCACCAAGGAGCTTCATGCCCCCATTGCTCATGCGCCTGGACATGGCCATGAGTATTCCAATCATCCTATGTGTGCACCATCCACTTCCGCTTCCCCACCTCCCTTCCCCCACACTCGCTTGCCTGGACCTGGTTTCCAGGTATACCCTCACTCTAGCTGCCAACCAGTTGGTCCTGCTGTGCCAACTGCCCCACAATCTCCTTATTCACACGAGCCCTTGTGACAAAGCGAGGGTGAGATGTCATGGGAGCATCATGGTCCCCTGCCTGATCACCATCTGGATTGGGAGCAACCACGACCAGAGCACCCTGGACATCATTCCCATCAACTGTATTATCCACCACGTTCTCCAAGACCCCACCACCGTGATGCAAGCCCAATGGATACCTCCCCGCATTCTGTGCACCCCACAGCTCACCATTTGTGCAGCTTTTGGGAATCAAAGCCTCCCAATGGTCCACCCCATGCTTGCTCTCCACCACCTGGACCTTTGGGACCTCCAGAGAATAGGCATTGGTGGTATGACCCTGCTCAATTTGATGCTCGGGAGCCTCCAAGGCAAGCAGAACCACCACTGGATCAGCACCAGCAGTCAATCACCATGGCTAACTTGCTGGAAAGTGTCTCATATGTTCCTCTTCACACAATGGGCAGCATGCAACTATCTGAGTCTCCCAACTTGACACCCACTCCCGGCAGCAAGGACCAGAGGAGAAAGCAGACCAAGGAGAAGGATTTGGATATGCAGAGCATTGCGAGGTCGAATCCAGAAGACCTTCTGAAGAAGGAGTGAAAGAAGTGTCAACGTCACATCAAGGAGGAGCAATCTGTTAACCCATCAGCATCATTCAAAGTTGCGTTGTTCTCTGCCAAGGAAGGGCGAGACACGGTGAGTTCCAACAGCTCAACTGGTTGTTCTCTGCAGCCATCTCCAATGACTGCCACTCCTCACCCTCCCTCATGTGTTGTGGACAAAGAGTATGACGAACCTAGTGTAGCTCTATAAAATTTTTGATCATGAACTGGTCAGTTAAAAGCCTAAAGTCATGGCTATTTGATAATAGCCGAGCTGGTTGCTATTATCAAGCTGGTTAATAAAGTTGTCCAGCTAGCTGACCACTGGCTTTGGCTAAAGCTGGTGTGTAGCCAGAGCTGTGGCAGCACTACTTCTGAAACCAACCATGTGACCATTGAACAATGCAAAGCCAAGGCCTCCACCGAATTCCAGACAGCAGAACAACACATTTTGGATACCTCAACAGAATATGTAACTGTAGAGAAATACAAAACAGAAACCTCAACTGATTTCTTCATGGCAAAGTGTAAAACAGAGACAAAAACAGAATTCATCACAGTGGCACTTTGCGAATATGAGGATACAATTCAGTCAGAAACCCACTACGAGACTGCATCTATATGCAAGACCATTCCTTCTAAGGCAAGCACACCATGTTCATTGGTTGCTGATCTCCCCATTGAAAGGGCACCAACACCTCCACCAAAGACACCCTCAGTAATTCATTTGCTACAGTCTCTGGAGTCAAATGTCCTTCCAGACATCATTCCTGAATTCATACCCCTTCCTCCTTCAGAACTCAGCCCTACAATGTCGAGCATGAGCCGGGACCTTGAGTCAGAGCATCCTGAAGCACCAGCAGTTCCTCCACCATTGATAGTGAGCACCAGTGACCTCTTGATCACTTTACTGTCAACCTTTGGGTCGAGCTCTGAAGACAAGTTATCTTGGATTCCAACAGTCTCCAGCACAGAGTCCTCTGAATTTGTTATGAGCAATATTCCAGTGAGCAAGGAGAGCATCCAATCTCTGGTGCCATTGGTGACTAGCAAGTCTTCCCCTTCCATCCATCCATCACAATGGGCCTCAGAAACCAACATTTCATATGACTCCTTGCACTTACAACCAACACCTCTCATGAAGGCGTGTCTGCTACAAGAAGGGAGTGATGTCTCTGAAAGGTCATTTATGTGTCCTAGTGTTTCTCTGTTCTCAAGTTTCAGAAGCCTGACAGACATGACTGAGACGATCACCACTTCAGTCATAGAGTCAACATATCTTCTACCTCTAATGCTGCCACTGCTCCTGCCACTGCCCCTTCTGCCTCTGTCTCTGCCTCCACCTCCTGTACCTGTTTCCTATCCTGTTTCCTCACCATCTAGTGGTCCAACACCCTCACTGACATCCACAGTGTCTTCATCTTTGACTTGCACACCATCCATGGTGTCAAGCGTTTCCAGCCTTTCGACAAGCATTAGTCTGGCAGATGTTGATGTTAGGTCACTTGCTGATGCTCTGGCCCTCTCTGAGATATCCACTGTACTCTCTCTTTTGTTAAGTCTTCATAGTCTGAGCATCAGCTCTGTGCATTCAGTGGGTCCTCTTGATATTCTGTGCAATTGATGTTCTCATTCCTTGTAGGAACCTCACCTGATGATTGCGCCACCCTCATCCCCCACTCCTCCATCTTCTGCCCCTTCTCCTACCATTAGTATTAGCACTCTGTAGACCAATCTACCCTAATCCACCCGCTAGAGACAGAATCAGCACACATGGAAACTGAACATGCCAAAGTCATCATGCATGAAATCAACCGGCTTCTCCAGCACATCTATGAACTCAATCATTTTGGGGGCCAAGAGACTCACAAAATTTCCAAAAATGTTCACATCATTCAAGACAAATTGTATGATCTCTCAGACTATGTGTATATGTGCTTGGTTGCAACAGAGGTTACAACAGAGAGAATCATCATCCCGGAACGTGCAATGTCCCCACTTGTTCTCCATTGGGACTAGTCTATGGGTGCCATTACTGACCACAGGGACCAATCTGTTATTGCCATCACTGACCATAGGGATCAGTTGGTGAGCGCTAGGAGCATTGTCTCTGAGCCCAGGCCTATGCCAGTTGGACCTCAATTACCATAGCTTGGTTTGGTCCCGATTGAGGTTTCACCACCCCCTGTCAGGTCTCCGTCACTCAGCTCAGTGAGCTCATCTGCAATGTCGTTCTTGTCCTCCTACCACTCAGAAGAATTTAGCCCTTTGGAGACATATGAAGAGGATATCATAATGCCTGTGCCTTCTCCTGGCTGGCCATCAGAGCCATCGTCGCCTTCATCTGAGCTCATGCCTTCAATCATCTTGTCTTCCAAATCATCGCCTAGATTAACCTTTCTCTTACTTTGTCGTTGCCCTCTCCCTCTCCTCTTATGTCTCCCCCTACTCAGCTGGATCAGTGAATGGCACAAGAGGAAATACAGACCATAATCACTGAGGAAATAGAGAGAGAAAGAAAGCGTAGGGAAGAGCTTGAAGGTTCAGTCATGGAATTAGAGGATTCTCGAACTGATACGAACAGTATACTCTCTTACTGGAGGGATATGGTACAAGAATGGGACTGGAGTTGCATTCCTCTTCACATGCCTGCACCTTGCCAAGCAGGTCCTTTGTTAGATGAACAACTGATGGAATTACTGAATCTATGACCTGTACTAGTTCTACCCACCCACTCCAAGGCTGTCCAGGTCCCAGTCCCTCTGTTCTGAGAACCAATCATGTGGTCTCTAGAGAGGTTGCACCGACTGCTTCACCCACTGCATCCAGTTAGATGTTCCCCTACACTCCACCCTCCAAGATCTCCAAGACCAGAAGAACTGTTAATTTGTGAACCTTCTGTTGTTCTTGAGCCTACTCTGGAATCTCCACACACACCCAGTCCCACTCACTTTACACATGATCCCCCACTAGGTCAAGTAGGCATTCCAGAGCAGACACCAGTGGTATGCCCTCCTAGGGAATCCTTGGTTTGTTCACAAATTCTCCTCCTCACAATTTATCTTGACATTATACTTTGGTCACCTGAGGGTTTGTATGGTGACCTTCATCACCTTCCTAGTGCTCTGGCACACTTGGGGGATGACTGTGTTCCTCGTGGATCTTCTAGTTGATATACACTGGTATGTCATTTTGTTCATTCTGGATGAGCAAAACTCAAGTATCTTGTATCTAGGGAGTGCCACCACCGAATGCGGTAGATGGCTGACCTTGACAACCAGGTGCTGAGCCCCAAGGTCTAGGTTATATTCCTATGCAACTAGGTCCACCAGTGGACAGGACCTACAGTAGTTCACATCTAACCTTGACACCAACACACGACCCTATCCATACATCATCCAGTATTCATGTCGACACAGATACCAGCCCAACCACCAAGTTATTCAACCACATTCATTGCCACTTGCCTATCTTGTCACTCTTGCCTCATCTACTTGCCATCATCTAGCTCCATTTCTGAATCTGACTGTCCACAACATACCTTCTGGTGAACATCCAGAAGAGACCCCTGATCATGAATACATTGTATATGATCAAGCTCCTGAGGTCTTGTTTGTAGCCCCTCCTTTTGTGTTGACAAAAAGATCAGCAAGTATATCGAGGATTGCAAATAGGACTTTCTTATTAGGTCTTCCTGCAGTTGTTTCACCAACTGTATCACAAGAATGATGCATATCAGCATTTAGCCTTTCATATTTCTTTTCTTTAGTCGCACATATATTATACACCTTCAGAGCTGGAGGATTCTCAAGTTGATCTAAACTGCTACATTCTTGTTGAAGTGAGGTAGTGTGAGAATGGAACAAGGTTGCTTCCCTGCTTGCGAGCCTGTACTCCACTAAGCTGGACTCTTGTTAGACAAACAATTCAACCTTCCACTCATCCATGGTGTGCCTCACTCTCTTTTACATCATGATTTCCCCCTCTATGCATACTAGAGCTCATTTGCAGTCTTATCACTGAGCTATCCAACCACACTCATTGTCACTTGCCTATCTTGTCTCACCTACCTCATCTACTCCACCTCCTTTTCCGAACCCGACTGATGATCTATGGTGTGTGACCCTTTATCCATTCTGTGACCTAGTATGTAAAACTTTGGGGATTTTAGAAGTTGAAGTCTCATGGAGACATATTGATGATCTTCCCATGTATTCATGTAATTGTCCACATTAGCACACTGCCAAAGACATCCAAGTGCTAGATATGTAGCAGAGCCCTTGGGAAATCAATTATCATATTCAAGCAAACTGATACAAAGTTGTCACATGCCCTCTTAATGCAATACCTCATTGTCCCAGGTGCTACAAACCTTTTGTGAACGACCAAGGCATCACATTTCATTTTGCCCAGCCAAACTCTGCATATAGGGCAAATTCCCCTGTTGAGAGGGTTATTGTTGATGCCTGCCAGTACATTGACATATTGGATTCCACATCTGGGAGAGATGAATACACAGACTCACTAATTCACAGACATCCCAGTAGGGAAGATTTTTCTGTCCAACAGGACATAGAGGGCATTGAGGAAGATCCTACTATGCAATAGCCTGGCATGGACACGGACAGCAATCATTCTGATGTGTAATACTAGAGCCAACTCATGGTATGAATGGAAAGGTCCATGTTTCCATCAAATGGAAGAGAAGGAGTAGAAATGAAAAGAAGTCCAGAAGAAAAGAAGTTCATGGAAATATAAGGGTCCTCATATATGTACCTTAGATTCCAAACCCTTGGAATGTTCTTCTAGGATGACAGTCAGCACTTTCTGTACAACATGACTATGACTCCATTTATGGACTAGCACTTATAGATCAACCTGGCTACAGTCCAGTCCTTGTATTTGAATGCCTTGAGGATCTTCTAAAGGTCTACAAACCTTAGGTAGCTTCATTTGGAAAAAGAAAAGAAAAAATATAATATCATTACACAGAAAGTTCAACAATAATATTACATTCATGAGCAGACAAGCTGTATGTGACTTTAAGGACTTGTTACAGGTATGTAGATCATATATTTAAGTCACACAACTAACAGGAATATTATAACTATCAAAAAGACACTCAAATTTTAATAGTTATAATGATGAAATCATACATGTGTTTTGCAACACTTGTATTCAGTATTTACAAAGTGTATAGATATATAAGATATATATCATATTCTGTAATACTTATATCTTGTATTTTTAAGATTTATATATATGTGGGATATACACTATGTTCTATAGTCCTTATACCCTAGTTCTGGAAGGCCAATAGCCTATATTTTTAGATGTATAGATATGTAAGATATATTCCCATATTTTGAAGATGTATGAATATGTGAGATACATAGTATATTCTGGGGGGCCTGTAACCCACATTTTTGAAATGTATAGATATGTAGGATACACACTATATTCTAGAGGGCCTGTATCCTGCATTTTTGAAGTGTATGGATATGTGGGATACATACCATGTTCTAGGAGGCCTGTATCCCGCATTTTTGAAGTGTATGGATATGTGGGATACATACCATGTTCTAGGAGGCCTGTATCCCGCATTTTTGAAGTGTATGGATATGTGGGATACATACCATGTTCTAGATGCCTGTATCCCGCATTTTTGAAGTGTATGGATATGTGGGATATATACTATGTTCAAGTAGGCCTGTATCCCACATTTTTGAAGTGTATGGATATGTGGGATACACACCATGTTCTAGAGGGCTTGTATCCCGCATTTTTGGGTTGTATGGATATGTGGGATACATATCATGTTTTATAGTACTTATATCCCGCATTTTTGAAGTCTATAGATATGTGGGGTATACACTATGTTCTATAGTATATGTATTTCATATTTTTGAAATATGTGAATATGTGAGATATGAGAGTTAAAATGGTACCCCAACAGTGTCTCAACCCCAATCTATTTACAAAAAAGAGCTAGTATCTGAACTAACTTAACCGTTGGTTGCTAACCCTGCGGAGATTGAGGGGAGATAAGGATCTAGATTGTGGCTGAAATATATTTCACGGTGTCAATAAGAAACCGGCGGACTTAGAAGCAGGGGTAATGCTTCTCTTTTCATTTCCGTCCTGAAACACTTCTTTTTCAGGGGTGTTTCACATCTGAAACAAGGCACGCGTTTCAGGTGCGACTTCTTTCCTTCCAGAAGGTTCTTTGACAGTTTCAAGCTCCGAATCAAACTGGCTTCTTTGCTGTATATAAGAGGTCAGAGACCAGTTCACTAGCCGAATATAAGGATCTGATGAGACTTATGTCGAAACGGTAGATGGGGACCAGGGCAGTTTTCCCTATCGTTATCCATTTCGGCTAACATCCCACCCCCTCCAAACTTACCTCGCACGCTCGCTTCGCTCGCGTGCTCGGGCCACTAACCCTATGCTAATACAATGGTACACTAATAATGCAACCGAAAATGCTTCCTAAAGGTGCCTCGGGTCTGTCATGGAGGTAAGCCATTGATGAAGACCCGCTGCAATGGAATCTGCTAAGACCCCATAGCGACCCTCTGGCATCGAGTCCATCCACAAACTAGTCGTTGTGCTTCTCTCAACCTCGTTCACGAAGTACCGGAGAACACCACTATGTTCAATCAGGCCGACGTCGATTCTACAAAAGATCGCGATCGATGGAATTCCACCTTGTCTGCGCTTTTCGTAATCGAGCAGCTGATGATACGTTTCTTCCACGAACGTCCTGAATTCCCCGTTCGCGTGTTCTCTTTGCTTGACGGAACCGCTATCCGCTCTATTGAAATCCGTTGGGTTCAATGGCTCTGCACGTTCCCGGGAGGCCGTGATTTTCGCTCTAGTTCCCTATCCATCAATCGCATTCATATCCGCCGTCTGCCATCACTCACCGGACTTCATCTAACGACCAATGCGATCTCGTCTCCTCACCTACCCATCGCCCGTTATGACCTTTCCACGTGTGGACCACATGGAGTATTTGGCCACACACAATAAACGTCCTCCACTCGCCGATCTCTGCCAATGCTGACACGTAGTCTTGCGACATCCAGATATCGTCCGACGAAGAAGAGATCGACGAGAGATAATTCCAGTTCCGACGTCCCTCTTCGTGTGGCCATATAATATGGTGTCCACAGTCGCTGTTGGATCGCTTCAACACCGTCCCGTCGGGGATCAACGCACCATGCCGTATGACTTGTGTGCGTGGTCGTGGCTGTTTTCAAAACGTGGCAATCGCATTGAGGTCACAAATCACCTTGAGCTTCGATCCCGCCCATTCCAGTTGGTTTGGCGCGGGCCACATACGAATCGGTGGTTGAATAGCTTTGAGATTTCGAGTGAACGTGTCCATTTCTTTCATGCTATGCCAATTGTACAGCTGTCTGAAAATGACATCGATATACCGTCTGTCCGCACGGACACAACACTCACCGATAATCGATGGTGTAGTCGATTCCACCTATGACACAATCATAGGCCAATATGTATGAGATGCCCCGGGTGTCGACGTTCACGATGATGTCTTTAAAGCGATCCCAAGGCAGGTAGGAGACCTCATACAATGCGCCATCCTGTATCTTTGCGAATCGCATCATGACCCAAAGCTGCGTCGACGAGATAGAGCCCTGTCAGTTCATACTTGAGCATATTTGATTCGATACATCGCGCACCCATTCGGATATTCTCGCCTTGGTATTATCCGCCTTTCTGAGGCGACCTCCTGGTGCGTGAAAGACGAACTTCGGAAGAAGCTGTGACAACATCTTGAAGTCAGGCGTACTGATAGTTCGTGTTGTGAATGCTAAATCTTGTAAGGTATCCTTGACTATCTCGCACTGACGTGATGGGTCTGGAACGTAAAGAATGCGAAATCGTTTGGGTTCCGCTGGTGGCCACGCAATACCAGGGGGTATTTGAGGCGTGCTGGGAAGTTCAGATCCAAACGTCTCCACGGAAGCGAAAGACACATCTGAACCGAGAGACGGTGCTCTCGGATTATCTGCTGGTGGTAGGTCCACCGTGTCCATGTCGATGTCTGTGTCGATCTCCATCCCCTCCACACTCATGGCTATATCATACAGCAGGCTGTCGTCGCCATCATCCAGATCGTCGTCGTTTTCATCGGCATCGGCGTCGTCTTCATCTTCATCGTCGTCAAATTCGTCTTCGTCTCCTACCTCCTCACCTCTGTCACTACCCAGGGTTAATAACGACGCATCTGCCAAA
>JBBPMY010000556.1:0-14267 GCA_038090615.1 Phylloporus gajari
CCCTGACCTTTATGATATCATAGGAGTGTTCTACAGCTATTAGCAAGACTCCTGGAATTTTTTATGTCGATCTAGATGATTGCCTCTTCTACTCTCTTGATTAAAATGTAAAATCAAGGATGCATATAGTCATCTCAAATTATGTTTTCCTAGCATTTAGGACGTCATATAAGCATGTTACAACCATCAGCAAGACTCCTGGATTTTTTTATGTCGACCTAGATGATTACCTCCTTTGATCACTTGGTATATGAAATGTAAAATCAAGGATGCATATAACCATCTAGAACAGTGTTTCCCTAACCTTTAGAATATCATAGGAGTGTACTATAGCCATTAGCAAGACTCCTGGAATTTTTTATGTCGATCTAGATGATTGCCTCTTCTACTCTCTTGATTAAAATGTAAAATCAAGGATGCATATGGTCATCTCAAATTATGTTTTCCTAGCATTTAGGACGTCATATAAGCATGTTACAACCATCAGAAAAACTCCTGGATTTTTTTATGTCAACTTAGATTACTACCTCTCCTGCTCCCTTGGTATGTAAAATATAAAATCAAGGATACAAATGGTTGTCTAAAATAGTGTTTCCCTAACCTTTAGGAAGTCATAGAAGTGTGCTACAACCATCAGAAAGACTCTTGGAATTTTTTATGTCGACATAGATAACTGGCCCCCCTACTCTCTTATATAGATGTAGAATATTTTCCTGGCCGCCATTTTCTCTACAATTTGACATGGGACATCCCACAGGGTCTATATACATGGTACAACATTCATTTTGTTGGAAATATGGTTATGTAGTTGTAATTATAATTACCCCATCCTCTGTATAGAGTAGGAATGGGAGTAAGGCAGTGGAATGAGTGCTTTGACAAGCACTACCAGGCTCTCATGAAGTTGAGAACACCCAAGATCTTTAAGAAATCCTTGGCAATTAAGAAGCTAATCCTTGAAAACGCAGGAACCACTTCCAAAGATGACATTTACTTTGGCCTCTCAGCATAAACAAAAAATAAAGGACATACTGAATTCCTTTCCTGAGCTAACAGACTCGGAAAGAGATGTGCTGCTGAGCAAGGTGAAGAAAAACGAAGAACTTGAAGACATACTTAGTGTCTACAGTAGTACTCCCTTACATCCTCTTTGGCCTTTGGACAATTTTCATGGAGAAACTTCATATTCAGAAGATTATGATGATATGAAAATTTTTGTGCAGCTAAATGCTTGAAACAATCTTCATACTATAGATATTCCTTTTGAAACAATGTCTACAAAAACATTGAATCATGAAAGAGATGGAAGGGTTATTACCTTTAAAAACCCCCATTACTTTGAATATTTGCACTTTAAAGCATTTGAAAGACACAGTTCCAATCCTATCATCATTAATACTTCTTCACATTCTCTCCCAAAAACCAAAGAGGATCGAAGAAACTACTGGAACTCCATTAAACCAATCAGGTTTAATAAAAAGAGGCGAAGAACTCTTCTTTGGTTGCAAAATTGAAGAAGAAGACCAGAATGGGTTCCATGCCCTCAGGATTTTCCTCTTCCAGATTCTTCTGAAGAAGGAGATGAAATACAAGAAGTACCATCACAATTCAATCTTTTGTCTCACATTTATGAAGAACTGTTTACTGAATATGGTTTGATAGACATCATCCAATTCCTCTAAATGACTGCCATCACCATACCTTCTGACTTCAAAACCGATAACACCATCATCACATGCATACCCATTCTCAAAGGTCTCACCAATTATCTCATATGGAGCATACATCTCCAATCCATTCTCCAATCTCTTTCTGTATGGTCCTGGATCTCTGGGACCACCACTTTTGTCGGCACTGTCAATGCCAATCAAGGAAAGCGGGAAGTCATTGATAAGTGAGTGTGTAACATTATTGCCAACACCATCAGTGACACTTTTATTCATCACGTATCCTATGACTATGCCAATCAAGTCATTAAAGCCTTAGTATTAAAAGCAATCTGGGAGAAGATGCAATCTTTGTTTGCATCTTGAGGCTTAGCTGGACAATTTCATTCATTCCACTAAGCTAACCAGATTACCATTAATCTGAGAATGGCAAGCAAAGACATTAATTGTGTCACTTCACTTTTTGACCAGATGAAAGATGCTGGTCTTGTACTTCCCAACTCCTTCAAGGCTATGTTCCTTCTGGAATGCCTTCCTGGAGACATGCACCAGTTCTGTTCTACTGTAGCACTTACCACAGAAATCGCCAATTTCACTGTGGATACTATAACCACAAAAATCTTGGCAGAGGTCTCAATGCTTGCGTTGAGACATAATCTCAAAACCAGAATTTTGAATGTGGAAGCAAACACACCTTCCACTTCTCAACAGGTAAGCATTGTGAATTGAACCAATGTGATTCACAAGAGACCACCCACTTATAATAAATGGTGTCCTTTTAAGACTGGTGGTTCTAGACCAAACCAACCCTCTGGAAGTAGTGGTCCACAAGGATGCACTAAATTCCAAAGGAGACCCACTTCCTTCAAAGAAAAGAAGGAAGCCAGCCAAGCTGGTTTTGAGATGAGAAAACAGAACAAAGGGAAAGGAAAGGCACCTGCTACTAATATGGTAGATGGAGAACAAGGTTTTATCCATGAGGTTATCATGGAAAGTGACACTGATGAGTTAAATGAAGCAGAAGAAGTACATTGGAATGAGGACATGCCACCTTGGCCTGAAACTCCGGAAGGAGTTATCATCAATCCAGAAGAACCTCAGAAGAACATGGATACATGGGAAATGGGACATGAAGATTCAGGTATGGACGAAGTTCATCACCCTTCCTTTTGAAGGAGCTCCTCTTTCTAACTCTGATATGAAAGAAGGAGCAGGACCTTCTTGGATACCAATCAAAGATGATCAAGACAAAACACTGAAGCAAGAGAATGCTTCAAGACAAGCTGAGAAGAGGAAGGAAAAGAAGAAGATGGTGATACCTATTAGAGGTTTGATCTCTCAATGAAATTATTTTTAACAATCACAGCACTCTTCATGCATCAAAAATACCTTATATATCCACAGAAGCATTTCATGCTTCTGCTCATGCACAACAAGTGTATGAAGAACCAAGAGGTAACTTGCAGGGTTGTTCAAAGCAACAAACTTACAAGTTACTCATAGTCAATCCAACACATGAAGGTCATAATGTTTCAAGAGGGCCTCATATATATGAGAGACAGAGATTAGACTATGAAGATGATGATAGAGTTATCTTCTATGATGAAGAGAGCAATGAATACCTTTGCTATTACCTCGGAGAAGAATCTCTGAAGAATGATTTCTCTAAGAACCATTGGATGATTGATAATGGATGCACACATCACTTATCACCATTTATAGATGATTTTGTTCATCTAAATCAGTATTCAAAGAAAGCATCCATAGCAAATGGAGAATCATCTCCATTGTATGGACCAGGAATAGTCCTTCTGAAACAAACAGATGGTACAATTGATCCAACAGTCGTAACCTTACACGATGTTTGGTACACTCCACACATGGTAAACAGACTATTGTCTGTTCCATCACTAACAGACCACAGCTTTCACTGTGAGATAACATCAAAAGGATCCAGTATTTGGGACAAGAGAGGACGTGAGGTGATCTGGGCAACGGCCTCATCACCCACTAACAACCTCCATTGGTTTCAGTCTAATATGATTACTCCAATGATAGGATCTGTGACCTCTCTCATGGATCTCAATTCTTACCAAATTTGGCATCAGTGTTTTGGTCATACTTCCAAAAATGCTTTAAGACATGCATATGTTGAGAATGATGCTTATGTCATCATTAATCAGCATCGATAAGATGCTAGATCATGCTTATCTTCTTATCTATCTTATCATTCAAGTAAGCATGATTACATATGATCCTATCTTCACAGATCATTACGTTTTCTATATGACACTGCTCATGTTTTGCTATTGGCTATTACTAATAGTATGATAAGAGAGTTTAGTGCCATTGGCTGCTATTGTTCTACATATTTAGAACAACCATATAGACACAAACATAATATACTGTATATAAGGAGGAGCTCCCACCTAGTTGCTCCTCTAACAGAATATCCATCTCTGTTCTCTTGTACTTGGTGTCTACACTAAGCACTACCCTATCCTTGATTACTGCCTCAAGTCTCCTTACACTAAGTGAGTATTCTCACTTAGCTCATTTCCTCTACTGTTCAGAGTCTTCCACTCTGAAAGGTTATGAGCCCTGTCATCTAGACAAGGGAGTCCATCTTTCACTAGCTTTTCATGATGCCTTCCTCTGTCTCACGCACAGGAGATTTGTGGTGGTTACTGGATCTTCTGTTTCTTTACACTCTGTTTATAAATTTATATAATGGCCTTGAAATGGCTGTTATGGTGGAGCTAATGGCTCAATGCCTTCTGTTCACTTTTGAACATGGATTTGCTGTTTTCCAGAAAAAATCCAAGGCTCTAATAGTGATAGCTCATGTTAAAACTCAAACGCATTCACACGAGCTAATGCTGACAGTGGCTTTGAGTAGACTTATACCACCCTTAGTAAGTAACAGCATCTCCAGATCGCATACCTGAGGCACTCCACCTCAAGACCCTCGTGTTAAACCTATGTCACCTGAAGAATCTTCAGAGAATCCTGTGGAACCCCCTTCAAGAGAGGAGAACCCTACACCAGAACAATCTGGTAGACCTCCTCAGTATGAGACCCATACTAGACCAATAATAGATACTCACCTGGTTGCACCAGGCATTCCTTTTGAAATCCCTTGCTCTATTTGCAATGGTGCAATAGAAAGAGGAGAAATCCACCATCACAGTGAGACTGATATTGTCAGACACAGATCTAATGACAACTTACTTGACCATCAGTTCATCCTTTTTGAATTCTTCAGAGTCATCAGAAATCCAGGACTGCCATCCATGCACACTCCCATCTCTCCCCCAAACACTCCAATTGTCCAAGCCTTTATCAAACCTCTTCAATACTCTCAATGCCATGCAGACAACCTCCTTGACACCTCTTCCCCGTATGGGCTATGCACCACCCCAGGAACTGTTCCTCAGACTCCACTGAATGAAAACAACCACTCCATGGGATCCATGGAGGAAGAGGAAGCCCTTGCAGTCAGAGAGGCACTTGCCCTCCATCAGTAAATTAGCACATTACTTATTTGAGCTTATTTAAGCTTATTGCCCTCATTGTGTAGAGTCTAGTATCTATAGACAATGTATGGACACATAGTTTACTAGGGATAGTCTCCAAGTTGTTGGACAAAGTTCCTTGTTGCCTCAGAGTACATCATAACTTGAGGCAAAATTCTGACATGCTTACTCAAAGGCTATTAAATTAGCTAGTACCTAATATATTCCATTACTCAAACAATACATGTCTGTGTCAATAAATTCATTCACAGAAAATGAACTAGCAAGATCATAGACATTTTTACTCATCTATGATCTATCTGCTTGACTCCCCATTTTGGTTATCAAATGACATAGGTGAACTAGCTATGTGATACTTATAATCTCTGCATTCTGTTGCCACAGTCACATTGAGTATGAAATATAATGTATACCCATATGAGGGTCATAGTGGTGAAGTGATGTGAACCACTCTATATATGCTAGCAGTTCAGGATAGTGGCCAGCTGTTTAATGGTTTGCTGTGCGTATGCTGGATGCAGTGTGGGATCATGGCAAGTCTTGGATGTTGATAATGAGGACTCAGGGTAGCCACCTAAACCCCCTTTGACCATGGAGTCCATCTGTCCAGTGTCCTCAACATGTGAAGACTGGGGATTCTGACTGGTGAGCCACAAGAGATACAAGGAGTGTAGAAATACCACTTCTTGGTGCTGTAACTAGCATGCCATCTGTTCTTTATAGTCACACTTGTTGCTAGCATGATAGGCACTTTTAGTCAGGTCAATGTGGAGCCATTCTAGAAGTTTGGTGTTGAAACTGTCTGTTACATCAAACAGCTGAACTGATTCAATGAAATGGGAGAGCTGATGGAGTTTGGGTATGTTAAAGTGAGTTCTGATTTTGAGATTGGTGATTATTGACTTGTTTTAATGGAATATCTTGAGGGAGTTTTTGAGTGTGGCCAGTGTTTCATTTGTGTGTAGTCAAAGCTAGGAAAAGTAGCTGAAGTCAAGGAGTGCATGGGCCAGTATGAGAACCAGTGATGACACAGCTCCTGCAAGCAAAGCAATGAACACACATTGCATCTCCTTGTGCTTGGTCCCAGTCCACTACTTGATATCTGAAACTCTGTTGTGAAAGTGCCAAACACCTGAATAGTCTGCCATCATCTTAAACCTTGTATCAAGTTCCTTGTCACCCAGAATTTTGTTACACTACTTGAACAGATGGTCCTTGAAGATTCTCTTGTGAACTTTATCCCTGTAAGCTCTTTCTGAATGGAGTACAGCTGATCCTTAGTATAGGTGAACTTCTTCTAAGTGGATGAAAGCATAGAGTTCCTTTTAACAAGTCATCAGGATCTTCACCTGATCCTTCAAGTGTTGTGGTAGGATGATTGGCATGCATGCTGTGACATCTGGTAAGGTACCAGTGTTCTATTTGTTCTGTTGACTGTATTTGTATGCTGCTTCTAACTGTGCATTCTGATCAGCTGTCTGATGCTTGTGCTGCCAATATGAGGCATATCATGTTTGGCCTATTGAAGAGAAGTATTGATAGAAAGCAAGTTAATAAGAAATGAATGACAAGCTTTAGTCAAAAATAGGATAGGGCATGTAATATTAGTGTTGCATAGGTCTGTTGTGTCTGCATGATGCAACTGTGGCTGAAAATTTCCATACTGTTAAGGGTTATTAGTATTGATGATATCCCAGTATCAAATAACAGTCTCCTATGCTTTGTTCCCCACAGAGAAAATGTTCAAATCAAGTATATGAACACTTTGTCCAGGTTCATTTTTCAATCAACACCATTCTTCCTTTTTGAGGCATCTGAGCACAATGAATTGAACTCAATCATGGATAAATTACAAATTCATCCTGGAGGAAATGCCTATAGCTTTATTTAGACTGACTTCTTCTATTGTATAGCTATACATCAGCAATCTACCCCCATATGTACAGCACTGTACAGGCCACAGTCTCACAACCAGGTCCCTATCTGGGCAAAACTGCACAGATTCTGTACAGCTATGGATATTGTACAGATCTATACAGTCATGTACAGGTGTGTACATATCACTTACATCATCCCACACTCATATCAAAAGATTATAAAATGCTAGCATTCACCAATCTAATATCTAGAGTCCTAGCCCATAAGAACAAGTACATACTCTTCCTCATCACTAGGAATCAGATGACTAACTGATACAGTAATCCTATGACTTGCAACTTTGTCAGCATATGTTAACAACACTCAAAAATAAATAATACTGACCCTACACATTTTGCCCAGCCTTTGAGCTGAAGTTGGAGTTGAGGACCAGCAGCAGGATGGTTTACAACCTCTTCAATCATGGAATAGAACTTCTCATATACCTTTGAGTTAATAGATTCAACAGTATTCTTGAGATCTCAAAGTTTGCCATATTGCTGAAGTGAGGAAAGGACACTCTTGATCTATGAACAATAAATCAGAGTTCACAATGACAACAGAGCAAACAGACCACAGCCACAATGAGGATAATTGCCACTTCTGGAATGTAGTCCTTGAATTCTGCCATCTGTCTAAGAACTTTCTGACTGCTGTCATAATATACTACTGTAATAATGGCATATAATGCCTAGTGTGCAAAGCTCACCTTGTTATCCTACAATACCAACTAATCAACAGGACAATACATGAGATAAATAAAGATATACTTCTCCATCTCCAGAATGATGGAGGAACTTTGCACCCTGAATCAACTGAGATGCTTGATTATGTGTCCACTAGATTGACTCATTTTCACTTAGGTTTGAGGGTGACTTGAGATCATATAGTTTCATAACTTTATGAATATGAAGCTTCTTGATTTCTGATTGAAATGTCAAAGCATCCTCATAAACCTGAGATGGTGAGCACTTACAGATATGATCATGCACTAACTTACCATAGTATAAAGCTCTCTCTAGTATTGGGGTATCATACTGTCTTTGAGATCAAAATGAAGTTCTTCAACATTGTAGCCTAGAATGACTGTTTCTCTGTGGCCTTGTTATAAGAGAGGTGAACCTCAGTATCTGCATCATTGTTGTCTTGAATTTTGTGCTGAGGGTGTGTAAGGCCACATCTGGGAGGGGAATGAGGTACTCCATTATGCTGATGATGGTGAGTGAGGATATCATATTCAGGATCAATACTCTGTTCAAAACATTCATTGGGCTGCTAAAGTCTGTTGTGTCTGTCTCCATGATAACACCGCACATCTGAATCTCATTGTATGGTTGTGCTTCACAGAGGGTGGGACTATGGCTTACCCTCAGCTGTGTTCTCCCTGGATAGCTCTTGGTTGTGTGGGTGATCTCTGCCATAGATCTGTTGGAAAACTTGTCCATGGTCAAGCTGCTCACATTGTACATCAGTATGATCTTTGTATCCATCAATCATAGTATATAAAAAGAGAATAGACTCAACTTGTTAGTGCCCTGCAAATACTATATAAGGTGGATTTATATATGCAGAGAATTGCTGCTACTCATCTTGTGAGTGCTCAACATACCTTCCATGGGGTTCATCTTATGTGTATCCTGTACACCTTCCTTAAAGTGGTGGAGAGTTATCTATCATGTGATCAGTATTCAAGTCAGGATCTAGTAAGAGATAGAACCAATGTTGCTAAACAAAACATGCTTAACATATCAAATATACTATACTTGTTAGCTTAATATCTAAAATCATCTCCATTAGCATTAGCATTATTTTCAATATTAACAACATTAGCATCCTAATATTCATCATGGTTGTTATCATCACTAAGTGCTTCATCACTATCATACATCCTTGTTTGTTTGTCCTTGAGTCAAGATTGGATCAGTGGTCCATCTTCTGTATTATCTTGGTTAGAATGTTCAGCAGTTATTCATTTGTTATGCCAGTTTTTATCCATAGGCTAGTCATCTTGATATCAAGCAGTCAGAAACAGATGAACCTCATTAGGATTGTGTCTTTGTGATGTCAGGTACAATGAGGCATGGGAGTTTGTGAGACTCATGTATCACCCTGGTTTGAAGGATGCTTGAATCTGATGTGAGATGAGGGCTCACATAGCTAGAAAGTTGGCTTGACCATAAACTTGACAGGAGCTGTCACTGGATCCTGTGGGGGCATGTTTAGCACTAGTAGCAGTTTACAATAGTCATAAGCTTACCTTGGGTGTTGTAGATAGTGTTTTAAAGTCTGCTATAGGACTGTTCAAAAGACTGGCAACCAAACTGAGTTGACACCAGTTACAACTGGACCATGGTTGCAGTCTTTCTAAATTTGAATAATATATCAGTCTGGTTGCCTAGGATTTTGAGAATGTATTAGACTGATTGCAGACTGGTTGTAACCAGTCTTGTATGCAACCAGTCCATATCATCAGTCTAACCTCTAAAATTCCTACAACTCAACACATCTGTTGATTTGTGGAGATTTTAGAGGTCAAAATGATAGATTTTATGCTAAATTTCTGCATTTTGACAGCCCTGTCAAAATGCAGACATTTCCCACACTGAAATAGACTCATGAAATTATATTTTACATCTAATATTTCTGCATTTTGATAATAGTAATCTTAGATGTCAAATCTATGTAAATTGACATCTAAGATTATATTAATCTGACTCCATTGGTCCATATCATCAGTCTAACCCTTAACCTTTCTGTAACTCAACACATCTGTTGACTTGTGGAGATTTTAAAGGTCAAAATATAACCCTAGATTGTCAGATCCCCACAAATCAACAGATGTGTTGAGTTACAAGAATTTTAGGGGTCAGACTGATGATATAGACTGGTTGCAAACAAAACCAGTTGCAACTGGTCTATAACCAATGGTTAGACTGTTTAGAACCAGTTACCACCAGTTTCAGTCTGGTTGCCTGGTTTCTTGAGTTTTAAAAGACCAGTTGTAGTCTGGTTGCCTCAATCTGAAGCAAAAAACTGGACTGGACCAGACTTTCAAACACTAGTTATAGAGCATATATGCTTGGGATTTTTTCCAGTGCTATTGCACTGTGTGGTAACAGTGAACATTTAGTAGTAGTAGTTTACAATAATCATAAATTTACCATGGGTGTTGTAGCATGCATATGCTCCTGTTTCTTTCCAGTGCTTGTATACTGACATTGCTTTTTTAGAGAAGGGGATGCTATCTTGTTCACAGGCTCATTTGAAGGAACCACATTCAAACAAGTTCATTTGGAATCCAAGCAAGTGATTCTATTGGCACATTTCTTGAGCTGCTGGGCAGTGCTGCCTTTACCAGTCTGAGTACTCTTGGAGTGTGAGGAACAGTCAGCATTGTGTTGAAGGTTTTGGTCAGTGTCATCAACTTCTGACTTTACAGCTTATAGCTTTGATGACATCCCAAGAAGTAACTAAACCTTGCCAAGTAGGAACAACTTTTTAAACCATATAAGCACTCTGTCTAGCCTGAGAAAATAACAATAGCAATAAACATATGAGAGAAATGAAAGTAGATGTGGTGCATTCCAAGATAACATATAGGTATATGTAATTTATGTACACTGTTCACAAATAGTATTTGAGATTCACCTGATCTGTTTACTGCTACTATGATTGGTGGCTGATCCTTCAGATTCCAAATAAGCATGCTTGAGACCATTGTGTCAACTTTTGTAGCAGATATGTGTGGTCTTCCATATGCTAGTGGTGAACTGAGCCAAGATATAGTCCCAGTTGAACAAGGGATTGCATAGAGTCCAGGTGGAAATGTCCCACAACCAACTCTTCTTCTCTTCTTAAACTGCTTACAGTTTGTCCAACTCAGAAGATATGACCTTGTTCCATACTATATCTTTATCACCCACTGTATCTTCATCCTCCACTGTTCCCTCATCAAACCCCACTATTTCTTTGACATACCACATGATAATTTTTTTAGCTTCCCTATCAGATCTGAACTCTTCTTCATAAAGAACTGGATAGCTAATGAAACACCTGATAAGTGCTGAATCAGACAAGTGTGATGGTGTAGAGTATTATGATTCTCATATCCTAATCCTGAATACTGTGAGTGTCTGTGGGTGATGCTTGATGTAGGCCATGAGTTTCTTCATGACATCCTTTTTGGACTGTGTAAACACTGTCTCTAAGAAAACAAACTTGTGATAAGTAATGAATTCCCCTGGTCCCATTAATGAGAATATTTGTATGCACAGATTGGGGATGAACATATTACTGTTGCATGTCATTGAGGCATTTGGAGCTGCCTTGATGAAAATTGAATGCTGTCTTCTTGAAGGTGGAGTGCCTGCAAATTTGTGGCTCATTCCATTGATAAATGGGACAACTAGAGTCTCATGAACATTGTGATTCATTGTCATGATGAATTACTGTTGATTGTGGTGGTAGCTTGACCTGCAAACAAGATAAAAGTTAGTCAACATTCAATCTCAATAGATCTAGTACTAAACCTTGTATGTATTTCTAATCTGCTAAGTCATTTTTGGATGTAAGTATTTTTGTAAGGGCTTATGTTATTGAAAGTCTGTTGGACTAGGATTAGCTGAAGAAAGTACTGTACCCAGTGAAGCAAATATGATCCAAGGTTAGTAACTTACCAAGCTTTGTCCAGGTTAGATGAGATTCTGAACTGTAGAGACTACATTATTCTATATTACTAAGAGAACTAGGTTATCACACAAGTATTGCAATCAGCCAATGAGTCATACCAACATTTAGACAGTCCTTGTATTGATAGGAGTATGGGCTAGCTGAAGGGGTCACCAGCAGATGGTGATCATCAATGTTGTTGATAACATCCTCTGATTGTGGCTGTATATTGATTGGCAGGTCTTCTGAGTCATTGGACTGTATCAACTACAAGTTCTCTAGGGTTAGAAAAGCTGGAGTAATCTGAGGAGTTCATCTTCTTCCCAGTATTATGAGTGGCTATGATAGTATGTCCTGGTTGCATCATAGTCATAGCCAAAATCATGTCCTTGAACTTCAAGAATGCTAGAGAATAAGGGCAACATGGTGGTTGTATGGCTCAAGAAGATATGAATGGAGCATACATGTCTCAGGTGGACAGCCTGGCACTGCTAGTTAACTATATTTAGCAATATCAAATAATAACTACAAATGAAGGGCATAGTACAATTCCTTATTGAAAAAATGGTTCACATATAAGGATTCTCAATAGTGCAAGGATGTCTCTACAGTAATGCACCAGTTGGCCTTCTGACTAAATCTTGGAACCAGTGATGCTAATGTTTGAAGTTGTGACAATAGAATGACATCTCCCATTGACATGCCACTGGCTCTCTCCACCTATCTCATACTATGCATTCCTGCTACCATGTTGAAGCTCCTGCTGTCAAGCCTCAAAACATGCACAAGATACACTGAACTCCATCAAGGATTGAGCCATAGTTCTATTGGAGAGATTAACTGAAAAATGAGCTGTACTTCACAGATAATATGACCTGTCAATACATGAGTTAGCATCATTCCTATCAGCTCAGTTAATGAAAAAAACCATTGAGTCCATTATGAGGCCAAACCTCATTATCATTGACATTAACAAATACCATATCATAATATCCTTTGGGCCCATCAGCTGTGAGGGGAGAGACATTCAGCATTTGAGCAGGAAGTATGATATCTGTGTTATGATATGCCTTTTGTTGGAGGTGGACCTTGTGTCAAACTTGTAATCACTCAAATAGTAATGACTCATCAGTAAGATAGTGCCTGTGACCTTCCACTATAAGGGGACTTCCATTGTGGTTATAGTAAAAATAGTATACAAGTGCAGCACAGAGATCTGGGGGACCATACATGTCTATGACATCAGAAATATGCATCCTTCCAATAGCTGGATCAGATCCAACATGAAGGGCAATTAGACCAGAGATAAATGAATAGGGACAGGAAGCCATGAGGGCCTTAGCACTAGCTGTAAAGTAGTTCTTGATAGAATAAGATGTCATGTCAGGTACCTGCTCATTCACAATGACTTCTTCATGCTATGTTCTATCTTCAATATCTGAGTCATTATTTATATATTCAATCTTGGGGTTCCTCATCTTCTTTTTACAAAGATGTAGTGCAAGAGAAAATGAGTGACATTCTTCTTGGCAGTCAAGATAACAGCAGATTTGAGATTCAAAGTCAATATTATTTGTGGCACTCATGGGAACCTTGACAAAATCAATGTGTGCTCATATCATATTCCAGTTTTTCACTAAGTCCAACTTCTAACTCTGTTCTACCTTTCTTACAATCTCTGATATGTTCTTCTAGAGAATGTGATCTGGAGTTACCAGACTTTCCTATTATAGTATAAAATCCTTTCTTGTCATCTCTGGTTACTCATTTGTAGCAGTCTGACTCAACAGAAGTAGGCAGTACCAGTTTTCTCTATGACTGGAGCATAGCCTTGGAGTTCTACTCCTTTAATATCCTTACTCATCCTCTTACCAATACCTAGGAAATTTTAATATTCTCCTTAGTAATCTCTGCATAGGACTTAGTATATAAACTGTAACTCCAAGCTCTGTTTATCTCAGTTCAAATATTACATTAGTCTCTACTTCTAATTTTCACTTGAGTACTTAGTACTCTCCTCTGATTACTTCTGACCTCCAACCCAAATACAAGACTGGACTTTGACAGGGGTGCACCACATAAGGTGAAGCCAATATTCCATCCATTTATAATTTTGAAACTTCAAAGTTTCAGAGTTCCACTCAGGAGTTGACCTGGACCTAATAGCTCATTCTGTCATATCTGCCATGTATTAGATGGGAGGACCAACAAGTAGAATACTGGGAGCAATGCTCTGCAAGAGCTCAAGTTTAGAGATTTCCCAGTGTTCAAGAATGTTTCTCTTCTCCCCACAGCAAGCTCCTGTGTCAATAATAGACTGCTTGTGGGTATGAAACTCATCAAGTGTAGCTGACAGTTTATAATGATGATTATCATTAAGGACATGAGATTATGTAAGATATTGGAATTTCACAAGTGATTTGACTGCTCAGATTATGTTGTCTAGGGCAGTGCCTCAAATCACAGCAACTAAATAGTG
>JBBPMY010000557.1:0-14222 GCA_038090615.1 Phylloporus gajari
GGATGTTGTTTTACAGCGAACAGGCGCGCAAGGGCTTGGCACGGTCACATTTATCCAAAACAATTTCTATTATGATGCGTTCTTTTTAAAGGCGATCGGTATGTTCTGCTCTCTCATCTTGTTGCGCGCATATTGATGGCCGGAGCAAGTCTTGAACGGCGCGTGTAACAATGGGTGGTGTACTACATCAAACGGCTCAAGTTATCTTGTAAGTGTTCCTTCTTTGTCATTGGGATTATCTCAGTGCTACCTAGCCTTTCGGAGTGAGCTATTCTGGGGCCTCATATAAGTATACAGTCCTCGACACTTCTGGTCAACGATCAGCCGCTCAAGGTAGGCGAGATAGCTAACAAATCTCTGCATACGTATTGACACTTTGAAACAGTCGGCCAGCTCCCTCAGACATCATACCATTCGCTGTTGACCCCTTATTCATTTTTCGGCCTTGGTCGGACAAACAATTATATCGAGAACCTCTTTGTGGGATCAACAAAACATATCGCAGATCACTTTATCAATATGGAGGGGGTGATACCCAATTCGCGTGTCGTGATACACCCACCGCCTGGGCTGAGCGAGGGGTCGTGGAAGCGCGAGTTGTTTTTGCGGCCTGGACAGTGGATTCCTTGGGTGACGCTGACGGTCGTCGTGGCTACCGCAATACTGGCCGTTATTGTATTTATTCTACATCTCAATGAAAAGGTGAGTGTATTCCTGTTTTGATTGACGATGTTGCTGACAGATGGACTGCTAGCGGGAGGACGAGTTGGAGAGGCGAAGGGCATCACATCATATCAACTTTGATGCGCTATAGGAGACACTTGCTATCATACATACTACGATTGTATAATATCTATCTTTCTTTGGATTCAGGCGCCCTCTATTCACTGTCCGTGTCCTCGCTTCTCGACCTCGCCTTTGGACAAGAGCTTTTTGAGATGTTGCCTCACCATCCAAGCGGAACTCATGATTATGCTACATGTATCTTGGCGGACCACACATACCGCAGTGCTATAATCTGAAATAACCTCTCCATCCGGCGTTCAACGTACGCCTTGATCACCTGTTGGACGACGGATCTATGACTGGAGGACGGATGAGTTGATCATACACACTCACCACTCGGCGGTCATCTTCTTGGTGCCAGCGAACAGCGCCGCAAATTCTACTTTCGACCTAGGCACAGAACCTACCTTGTCGGAGTCTGCCCAGTGGAACGCGCGAGTGCAACGAGCAAGGAAACAGACAGGAAGTATTCAGTTGGAAACTGCGGGACAAGTCGGTGCGATTGAACAACGTTCGACAGTTGGACGATCATGCACTGATCTTGTCTTGGTGTAAGGTGCAACGTCTTTGCGCGAGAGGATTAGACGCATGTATGCACATCGATGTATACAAGTGTTGTCTGGCCTAGTCTTGTATGCAGTAGCCAGGAAGCATTGGTATCGACGTCCGCCGCTATGGAGGGATCGAAATGTATGGGAGGTAGCTGCGTTCTGAGGTAGTATTGTCAAACACACCAAGGGTTATGGTCGACGACGCGGGAGATCTTACCTAGGACTGAATGGACGTTTGACGCAGGCTCAACTCCCCAGCTGCGTCGAGCTCAACGGCAACTCGGCGACTTTGATTGTTGACATGTGTTTGTTGCAAGTTTCCTGGTGGAAGCAGTGCAGAACGTCTATTGAGCGAACAACCACGACGCGTTCACCTCCCAGCTTCACTCGTAACTCGCTTACACCATGGAGAACGAAGATATCAGAAAGAAGTTTGGACGCTTCAGGATTCTCGTTATTGGTCGAGCCAACTCGGGTAAAACAACCATTCTCAAGAAAATCTGCGACTCTACGCAAGATCCAGAAATCTATGACGGTCAGGGACGAAAAGTATGATTTTCATCCAGATTTCGATCCAGTAGTGCACTGATGGTTTGAAATTAGGTTGATCGTGCACAGATCCAGGAATCTAGGGATGTGAGCGCATTGATTTGTCACCACAGATCCTACTTTCGTTCAACTAATGCGTTCCAAGCGTGGATTGCATGATATCGAAAATGAGATGATCTTTCAAAGTAACCCAGGATTTGTCTTTCATGACTCGCGAGCATTTGAGACCGGCAGCATATGGGAATTTGAGGTGATGAAGGCCTTTGTTACTGAGCGTGCAAAGACTACTTTTCTCAAGAAACGCATTCACGCTATATGGTAAGGGTGCATAACGGCACCCACAGTACACTGAAGGTGATTTCTTACTGAGTAGGTACTGCATCCCAATGGATAAGTACCACCGTGCTGTGTTGAGTGCGGAGGAAAAGTTTTTTGATGAGTGTGACACAGGAAATGGTAGGATTCGTTCACAATATGTTTTGGATCTCAATTGCTATTGAATTGTAGTCCCAGTTATAGTTGTGTTCACGAAGTGTGATGCACTATTGGCCAAAGGTTTTGGAAGACTCACACAAGATGAGAGGAAATTACCTATGGGTGAACAATTCATGAGAGTCAAGAGATATGCAAAGGAGATACTGAGAGACAGTAGTATATGGGAAAGGTTGAGAGCAAGAAAATATCCTCCCAAGGATCATGTAGAACTAGAGAGTAAGTGTGAGCTTGTCTGTTCTAACTTTATTCATCTTCATTTATGTAGACTTGCACTGTTGTGAGAATGGATGTAATGTCCTCTTGGAGAGGACTGTAGCAGTATTGGATGAGAAGGGCATGCAAATGCTAGTAACTTCTACTCAGCATTCCAACATCTTATTCTGTATTAAGTATTGTTTGCAAGAGTGAGTGATAGACTTGGAGTCTTGTTAATATTAGGAATTAAATATGGATTTCTTCACAGAATGCTACTCCCATTGGTTAGGGAAAAATGGGAGTCTAATTCACTGTTTAGTAAAGAGGAGCAAAGCAAGCTGTTTTCTAAAGTTGCATCATGGTTTCCACCCATAAAGGTGAAAGGCCATTCAATTGTTTGAAATCTAGAAACATGACATATCTCACATTTGTTATTGTTGCAATCATAGGATGTATGTGGTTTGATTGTTATTAGAATTTTCTGGTTGATGTTAATTCTTCCTATCTTTCTACTGCTCTCATTTATTGTAGTGGGTAAGTAGCTTGGTAGTCATTGGGAATTTAGAATGGCACTGATTCCTATCCATCATACTACTCTGTTATCTATAGGAGGTAAACAATTTGATTGCCATTGAGAAATTCAGTATGATGCTGATTCTTACCTGGTTCTTCTATTCTATCATTCTCTCATTCATAGCAAGTAAGTATTCTGATTGTCATCAAGGAAATTTAGAATAATGCTAAGTCTTGCCTTTCTTTTTCACTCTACTGTTCTCTTATTTATAGCAAGTAAGAAATTTGATTCTAATTTGGAAATTCAAATGATACTAATCCATCCCTATATTATCCACTCTTTTTATTTCATCCACTTTAATACTTGTTCATTAATAGTGGGTATGTGGTACAGTCACCATTGGAGAATTCAGAATAACATTGATATCCTATCTCTTTTTTATAACCCATAGGTGGCTGTGAGTAACTTGGATTATCTAGAATGATGCTAATACTGGCTAATCTCTCTGGTTCTCTTGTTTATAGTTGGTGAGTGTATGATAGTCTCTAAGGTATTCAAAAAGACATTGATTTGTGTATCTTATTCTACTACTCTATTGTCTACAGAAAGTATGTATTCTGACTTTTATTGTGGATGATAATTACTATCTATCTCTTCCATTCTACTCCTCTTATATTCACAGGAGGTAGGGAGTCTTTGTTAGTGAGGAATTCAGAATGATACTGATGTTTGTTTATCTATCTTAGTTTGTAAGTAGGCAGATTGTGATTGGAGAACACAAAATTATGTTGATCACTTTTTTTCTTTCATATGGTTACTATTTCATTTATAGGAGGTAATTGGCTGATTATTTGGGGAATGTAGAACAACACTGATCACTGTCTGTCTTTCCTATTCTACTATCTTTTTATTCACAGGAGGTAAGTAATTTGATTGCTATTGGAGAATTCAAAATGATACTGATTTCTGCCTATTTTTTTGTCCTACTCTCACTTTGATTATAGTTGGTAAGTAGTCCAATTTTCATTGGGAGTTCAGGGTGGTGCTGATTACTTTATGTTTCTTTCATTCTATTGTCTTTTCACATATAGGTGGTAAGTGGTTTAATTGTCAGTAAGAAATGTAAAATGATATTGATCCCTACCTGGTACCTTTCCTTCCATGGCATCATTATCTATAGCAAGTGAGTGGTTTAATTATTGTTAGGAAATTTGAAACAAGGCTGATTCTTGCTTATCTCCTCCACTCCTCCACTCTTTTATTTATAGCAAGTAAATGATTTGATTGTCATTATGGAATTCAGAAATACTGATACCTGCCTACTTCCTTCCTCTAGGAGGTCAGTGGTCTGATTGTTGTTGAGGAATCTAGAATGAAGACAATTGTTTATCTTTTCTCTTCTATAACTCTCTCACTAACAGAAGGTAAGTGTGGCCTGATTGTTATTAGAAATTAAGAAGTTGATGTCTACTTGTTTTTCTATCCTACTACTCTCATCCATAGCAAGTAAGTGGCCTATTTGTTATTAGGGAATCCAGAATCATACTGACCTTTGTATGTCTTTTCAATCCATCTTATAACTCTCTTGTTCACATGTAGTTGGTATGTGCTCTGATTATTATATGGAATGTAGAATAATGGTAATTTTTCTTGTTTCTTCCCTCTGTTTTATTATAGCTGGTAAGCAATTTGGTAGTCATTAGAGAATACTATTCCCTGATTTCTTCTATCTAACTACTTGGACAATGTCAGCAAGTAAGTGATATAATTATATATTTGGAGAATTCAGTGTTTCTAATATTAACTGTTTTTCAATTCACAGAGTGTAAGTAGTATGATTATCACTAGAAAGTTTGAAATGACACTGATTCTTATATATCTCTTTTACCCTCATTATAGTTGGTGAGTGATTTTATTGTTACTCTGGAGTTCAGAATGATACTGATTTCTATCACTCTACCATTCTTTATTTATAGGAGGTAATTAGTCTTGTTATTATTATTGGGAAATTCACATACTAATCCCTGCTTGTTTCTTGTTCATAGCTGGCAAGTAGTTTGATTATTGCTAGAAAGTTTAATATAATACTGATTTCTGCTTATTTCTTTTACTTTAATATCTTCTAATTCATAGTTGGTAAGTGGTACTATTTCCATTGGCATGTATCTTTTTCATCATACTATTTTCATGTTTATATATAGCAAGTAAGTTGACTAATTGTCATCAAAGAATTAAGAGTAATGTTAATCATTGTCTTTCTATTCTATTCTACTACTGTCTTATACACAGCAAGTGAGTGCTTTTTATTGTTATAAGTTGTTGGAGAGTTCAAAATGACCTATTCTTTGCCTATCTCTTTCTTCAATTAATCTCTTATCTATAGCATGTAAGTGATCTGATTGTTATCAAGGAATCCATAATGATACTAGTTCTTGTCTTTGTGATTTCTATTTTGCTCTTCTACACTTTTTATTTAAAGCAGGTGAGTGGTTTGATTATCATTTGAGAATTTAAACCATGTTGATCTTTATTTTTATACCACTACTCTCACATTCACAGAAAGTAAGTGGTATAATCATCACTGGGAAATTCAGAATGATATTGTTTCCTGCTTATTTTTTCACAGTTGGTAAGTGATCTAATTATCATCAAGAAATTCAAGATTATACTGAGCTTTTCACACATCCCTTCTGCCCTCTATTCTTTTATTGATAGCTGGTAAATGATTCGACTTATGAATCTAGAATAATATTAAACCTAGTCTATATTTTTATTTTACCATTCTCTCATTCATAGGAGGTAAGTGATTTAATTATTATTGAGAAATGATACTGATCCTTGTTTTTTCCCTTATATTCTACTTTCATTCATAGAAAGTAAGTCATTTGTTTATCAATAGAGATTTTAGGGCAAGCTAATCCCTGATACTCTTATATTTTTATTTATAGCAAGTAAGTTATCATTGAGGAATTCAGAATCATGTTGATTATTGTCTTTCTTTGCCATACTAATATTTTCTTATTTAAGCTGGTAAGTGGTGTGACTGTTTGAATTCAGAATAATATTGATTCCCTATTTATCTCTTCTATTCTTCTATTTTCTTGTTCATAGGAGGTAATTGGTTTGATTGTTATTAGGGAACTCAATATGATACTGATCACTATTTGTTCTACATTGTTGCTATGTAATTTATAGGAAGTTAGTAGCATGATTATCATCCACAAAGTTAGAATAATACTGATTTTCTTTTATTTGTCTATTGTCTCATTTATAGTTGGTGAGTGATCTGATTGTCATATGTAGAGAATTTTAAATATCACTAATCTCTTCATAGAAGGTATGTTTGATTGTTGTTATGGAATCTAGAATGATATGAACTTTACCTTTTTTTGATTCTGTTGAATGTAATTCACAGTTAGTAAGTGGTCTAATATTTATTATCTGCTTCTACTCTAACATTTTCACACTTATAGTTAGTAAGTGGTTAGATTACCATTGGAATAATTGGAATGATAAGATTTATTATAGCATGTAAATAGTCCAATTATTGTTTGGATATTAATACAATACTAATTCTTGATATTTTCACTTTTAGGAGGTGGGCAATTTGTTGCTCCTTAAGACAGTACTATTCAACTATTATAATATCTAGTTGGTGTGTTATTTATAATATATCTTATATAGCTACTAATATCATCTTTTAGGATGTATGTTTTATATTTGTCTTTGTATAAAGGATCTTAATTTGATTTAATTATTTATTGTTCATGATACAGAAGGTAAGGGAGTAATTGTTCTTCTTTGATATTACTATTATTTTTACTGATAGGTTTATATATATTATAGAATGTATGCCAAATGATTGTTTTATTGTGTATGATTAATTGAACTATATTTTATAAAGGTGATTGCATCTTCAAAGGTAGTTAACTTTTTATACTTTAATCATATTGATTACTAATCCAATATAATGATTAGATATCTGAAGAGGGACCTACAAAACCTTTAAGATCAAGAGTAAATTTATTGTTTTTATTTATGTGAATTATCTAATATTCCACAGTTCCATCTTCCTTTTGGTAATATTGTATGGAGGCAGACTCTCAGGACTGGTATTGGTAGGTTTCAAATAATACTAATTTTTACTACAATAATTAATGTTGGTAGGTTATGCTCTGATTTTGGAACACTCCTTCTTCTTGCATCAGCAGAAAATCCAGAATCCACTTTTGACAGCTATTAAACAGTACAAGTCATCTGGAGCATCTGAGAAAGTTGTAAAAGCACTTACTGAGTTCTATCCTCAATATACTCCACAACAATATGAGAAGCAGAGAATGTCTGAGCTTATAATGAATCTCATTACTGAATGTCTCATCTGTAAGTTATAGTATGCTTATATAGGAATATTTACTGAAAATGTTATAGCAAGACATGTTAACAAGTGAAAGTCTTGTAATATGATCCTAGGTTTGGAATGTTTCTGTAGGATTAAAAATAGATATTGTCATGTGTACTATGGTGGAGACCAAGTAGAAATGGTTATAGTCCAAAATCTATAACACCTGTTCTATTAGTGTAACAAGAGGTATGAGTTAGTATTGAAACAAGTTAATATGAAAGTTCAATTATTGTATAGATTAGACAGAAAAACATTATGGATGGTTTTATGATAAAAAGTTCTGTTAACTTGTTTATATAGCATTAGAGAAATGGGGAAGAGCAGATATAACTAGATATATGCCATAATAAAGATGTATATAGCTCTATTATAAATCATAAAAATGCAATAATGTAATAATGGTTGCATATAGTACTATGATCTGTCCATGGATTTTGTATGACTTTTACTCAAGTATTTCACATTTTTGACAACCAGAGTCAGCAAATCACTATACATATGTGTTCACATCCTCTTATATATCCCCTCTACCTGTTTTACTACTTAAAATACTCTGATATGTGTTGTGGAAGGCATAATGATGTGTTTTTGATATGTTTTGAAAATTCTCTTATGTTTCAGATTAGTTTCTCACATTTTTGATATGTTTAAATCACATCTCCTGCCTTCAATTCTTCACAAGGGAAGTTGGGAAAGTGATACCAAATATATTAACATCCATAAAATGTATGTAGATACTTTCCCTGAGTGTATATGTCAAATGTAATTTTACATACCCCTGACATTCAAAAAACAGAAAAAGCACAGTAGCAGGATGTAGAAAGTCATACAGAGGGGGGAAAGTGATAGGATAGTATATTAGTATTGTCTTAAATACTTCCATAGCTTTATTAACCAGCAGAGCCAGTAGTACAGCCTCCTAGAGCCAAAAAAGGAGTAGGAGGCAAATATGACATATCTTCTTCAGTTCTTATCCTGGTGGGTTGTGCTTCTGATACGTTCAATATATATTTAAAGGGTATATGGGGATACACTATCCAGCCCCATAACTCAAAGGTATCAAAAAACCGAATATGTTTTTCATTTTCATCATATAGTCTCATGACAGCCTCTTAGAACATCTCAGGAGCTATGTAAACACTTGGAATAGTGTATTGTGAGTATGTACATCATATATGTATACCAGGACTGTGGAGGAAGCAAGGGGAAAGCAAGGGGACAAGGGGAAAACATATAATCAAGGAGATTTCCAAATAAGAAGTATAGGAGGAGTAGTGGCCTGTTGATTGGATTGCTTCTTTGATGCTTACATAATAATCTTCACACCAGTCCTGTGCCTAGAGTCAGGGGAAGGGGACAGGGGCTAACTGGAGAATCAGTGAGAGAAGTGTTTCCATTCTGACTTTCTGAGAAATGGATCTATAGTATTGGTGATGTATCCCAAGCCTGTAACTAAGAGTTGAGGATGTATCACTGTAAGTACTATAGTTATCATTATATGGTATATCAAAATTGCTATATGGCCTGAGACTATCCTAGTAGTTTCAATATCTAGTAAATAGTTTGTAAAAAAAAAGAAGCTGTCCTTTAATTGAAATCAAGTTAGATTAAAGATCTAATGATGATTTGGATTAATTTTTAAAAACTAAGATAGCCAATGATAATGTCCAATGGTGTCTTATTCTTTATTGGATGATTGTAAAGTTAGTTATAGCTTTGAATCTATACTACAAACACTTATAGTAAACAGATAGTAATGAAACTGAAGCTTGTTCCACTGGTGTGCACAATACAATAAAGGGAGTATGTACAGTTGAGACTTACTGTACTTAGCAGAGGCTTCTCTTGGTAGATAAGAGTCTGATTGATGAGAAGTACTTGAAACAACTTCTATTTGATAGAAGAAGTTATCTTGTTGTATTCTCAAACTAGTCTACTGTTTCATGTACAAAAGTATCATATATATATCTAGAATTCAGCCTGAGATGACTGAGTTTGATCTATAAATTGTTGTAGGATGATCTATCTTATCTATTGTTCTACCAATGTAGATTGCATTGTTCTAGTATTAGGACAATGAATATGTCAACAGAACAATGGATGACATTTTCCATTGTTCAGGACAACAATAGGAGTGTATATGATCATAGGATCAAAGTGTCATGTCAATGTCAATCATTAATAGAAAAAGAAAAAGAAAAGACAATTGATGAGAATGAAGGCAAAACCTCTGCTACAACAGATTTAACCAACTATTAGGCCCTTACTAGTTACACCTACTGGTGTTTAGGCTTTTCTGAGCAGGAACTCTCTCTCCTCTCCATTTGTTCCCCTTTGCATTACAACCAGTCTATCTGGGGTTGCACCTTTGCCCTCATAGGCCATGCTATAAGCTGATCAGCTTTCTCAATAGAGCTTAACACTGATATCCTAAACAGACTTGAAAGGAAAGAGTGGGTGGTAGCAGTAGCCCCTTGATGAGAGCTTCCACAGATCAAAACCACACATTCCTCTACCTCCTTTACCCATCTCTATTTGAAGAAGAGTACCCAACAGATAAGCAAACAGGCCCAGGTGGACAAGTTGTCTGGTTGGGACCTGGGTCTATTTGAAAGAGAGATGCTCAAGTTCAACCTGAGCATCTTCCTTTGCACACAATCCTAGCACCATAGCTCAAAGGGCTATGTTACATATATCCCAAATGTTAACCTACATGTATTTGCACTATAAACATTAGCTATATATTGTTTCAAGTGCACTCTAGTGTCTATATATATATTTGTAATGTTCACATCAGCTAAATATCAGTAAATTATCAGCAAGGTCACTGGCCAGTGTAAGTGCAGCTGACCCCTGGTTTGATGGTATGATGTGTTATGATAGCTAAAAAATTACTATTTTATTAAATATAGGCAATTAACATGGTAGACAAGACATATATACATCCTAAATATAAGTAAATACTATTTATGTACAGAATAATGTTATCTTCCACTCAAACATAAATTTCCTATGTTATTGTAGCTGTCAGGAAATTTTGTTGTTTTATCTTACAATGTGCAGTAGATGAAAATTTTCATCATTTGAAGACCTATATAATGCATAACAGACAAAGTGATTGAAATGATACACTATTCCTCTTCATCTAGAATTTATATACAAGCTCTTCACTTAGTAATATTCTTGGCTATTAGATTATCAATAAATATCTACAGACAAGCATCTTATGGCTTACAAATGAGGTGTTCAGAAATCAGATTCATACAAAGTTGAACCATTTCCATCTTCTCTTGTGGCTTATACTGAGGATAGAATTTAACAAGTGCTCTAGCAACTCTGTCAGACATTCCAGATGACTTGTATTGTTCAGCTGCCACTGCAAGTGGGTCATGAACCATCTGCTGATGCAAGAAGAAGGAGTGTTCCAAAATCAGAGTATAACCTACCAATATCAATCATGACTATAAAGCTTTAGTACTATTTGAGACCTACCAATGCCATCCTTGAGAGTCTGCTTCCATCCACCAATACCAAAAGAGAGCTGAACAATCAAATATTGGTGAATCCATATGTATGAAAACAATAACCCTACTGTTGATGTTGAACTAGATAACATATTGTTTGATTCTGCTTCAAACATCTACCCACTTTATAAGAGCAGTGACACAAGTAACTGAAGTATGGCAACTACCATTGGAAAGGCCATTCTTGGAAAGGTCATTGCCTATAAACATGTTCAACTCATCATAGGTACAAAGCAAAGAGATAACATACATTCTATAATATATAAAAGGGCATTGGCAAAGATAATGTTAATGTTAATGTTAAAAGAGAGACATTATTCTCTTACTCTCTGTATCAATTGAGATTTGTAAGAATTGAGTTAAAATATGATAGTTGATACAAGACTTACCTTCTAAATAACTCATTAGTATCATATGAATATACTGTGATTGACACACACCAGCTATATATTAGTATAATTATGAACTGGTTCTATCCTGAATTTCCTAACAACAATTGAGCCACACACCTCCTATAAAGAAGAGAGTAGTAGGTTGGAGAGATAAGTAAGTATAAGCATTATTGAGACTTGATTCCCCAATGATTAGATCACTTACTAGCTATAAAGAAGATCATCAGAAAAGTATAAGCAGACAGGAATTATTATGATTCCTTCATAGAAATCAAAGTACTTACAAACTATAAATATGATGATAGTATAGTGAGAGTGAGGAGTAGGAGTAATCAATACAGTTATAAATTTCTTGACAATCAAATCAATTACCTCCTATGAAAAAATAGCAGTGGATTAGAAAATACAAGTGGAAATGTTGAGAGTCAGTCAATAGGATGATGGTATAGTGGGAGAGAAAAGTAGGAGTAATCAGTTCAATTATAAATTTCCTAAAAATCAAGCCAAATACCTCCTATGAAAAAAGCAGTGGGTTAGAAAATACAAGTGGACATGAGTATTATTGAGAGTTAGTTACATTTATTAGATTACTTACCATCTATAAAAGATATTGACAGGATGGTATTGATGAATAGAAATTATTATGATTTCTTAGTGAAGATCAAAGTGCTTACCAACTATAATATATAAAGAGATCCAAAGTTAGTATTATTCTGAAATCCAAAAGAATGATAACTTACAGACTGTGAATAAGAGCACAACAGTATGAAAAAAACAAACACAAATCAGCTTATATTAGACTTTATAGTATTAATAAGATTACTTACAAATGTTTTCAACTATAAATGAAAGTGTATGGGAAAGTTATAAATTAAAAACATTCTAAATTTCACAATAACAATTAAATCACTCACTCCCTAAACATAATAATAATAGGATGAAGGAGACAAATATGAATTAGCATTACTTTTAATTTACAAGTAACAATCAATTCATTCACCTCCTATGAATAATGCATAGCAGTGCAGAAGAGAAAGATCAATATCATTCTGAATTTCCTAATAACAAGAAAACCACTTACTCGCTGTATAAGAAAGTAGTAGAGTGAAAACAACATTCCCTAATGATGATCAGATCACTTACCAACTGTAACTAAGGTAGTATAATATAAAAGATATAAACACATATCAGTATTATACCAAATTTTCCAGTAGTAATTAGATTATTTACCTTCTATAATAAGACAATCATAGAGTAGAAGAGACAGACCATAATCAATATTATTCAGATTTCCCTAATGATGATTTATCCACTTGCCTCCTATTGATAAAAGATAAATAAGAAAGGATTGACATTATTCTATATTTTTAATATCAATCAAACTACATACTTTCTACAAATGAAAGAGTAATAGGATAAAAAGATAAGAATTAGTATTGTTTTGAACTCTTCAAGACAATCAAGCCAATTACCTTCTATAAATAGATTGGTAATCAAGTAGAAGAAACCCATAGAGATTAGTATTGTCTTCTGTGATAATTAGGTTCCTTACTTGCTATGAGTATGAGAGTAGAAGGTGGAGAAAACAGATAGAGGCTAGTATTATTTTAGATTTTCCAGTTATAATTATATCACTTACTTGCTATCAGAGAATGATAGTATAGATTAAGTAGAATTAACATCCTTTTAAATCATCTAATAACTATTATACCACTTACCACCTGTGACCAAGACATTAAAGTATATTCACAAATATTAATGAGCCTGCTTACCAACTGTGAATAAGAGGACAAAGAACAATTAATATTAATTTAAATTCTCTTATCTGATTTTTAGTAGACTCTATACCTTCTATAATAAAAAATAACAGAACAGAAGATAAAAGTGAAAATGAACATCATTCTAAATTCTCTGATAAAAATTACAACACTTACCAACTATAAAAACAATAGTGGTATGAGAGAGAGAGACTAGTATCATTTTAAACCCTCAAATAATAATCAAACACTTACATTCTATGAATGTGAATAAAACAGTAGTAGATTAGAAGGTTATTAGTAATATTCCAAATGCTTCTATAATAATATAATTACTTACTTGCTATGAATAAGAGAGTAGTAGAATAGAAAAGTCAGATAGGAATTAATATTATTCTAGCTTCTCCCATGATAATCAGACCACCTACCAACTATAAATAAGAGGAATAAAATATAAAAGACAAACAGATATCAGTATTATTTTGTACCTTCTTTCTGATAGCAGTCAACCTACTAACTATGAATAAAGAGTAGCAGTGTGAAAGAGGTAAACAAAGATTAGTATCACCCTACATCCTCTGATAAAAATCAGTCACTTACTTCCTATAAATAAGAAGGTAGGAGAATGGAAGTGACAGACAAGGATTGGTATCACTCTAAGTTACTGTATTTAATGGTAATCTTAAATCACTCACCTCCTATGAATAAATGGAACAGAATGAAAAGGCAGTGATCTGTATTGATCTGTATTCTCTAATAATATTTAGACTACCCACCTCCTAAGAGTATAAGAGAAGTAAAGTGGGAGTAATTATCATCATTCAAAATTCCTAGATGATAATGAGACTACTTACAAGCTATAAATAAGATAGAAATAGAATATGAAAGACATGTTAAGATTGGTATTAATCTAAATTCCTTGGTGATGATCTATAAGGGTTGGTATACCTCACTCCTTGCTTGGCTCACAGGACAGACAGTTCCAATGTCTGTATTCGAATGAGTAGGTAGGCAAGGGGGTGAGATTGTGATTCCAAGATCACAACTCCCCCCTTTT
>JBBPMY010000558.1:0-14217 GCA_038090615.1 Phylloporus gajari
CTGATCGTCATCCCCGTAAGATCGGATACGTCTGAGACATCCTTGCGAAGAGGTTCCTCAAATACTGGTTGTAAAGATCGTGTTAGTAGAATACGCCCTGCAAAATTGCACATACCGCCACGATCACCCAGTTTTCCTGTTATCCCATCGATCGTGTAGGTGAGAGCTCCAACAAGTTCATCTTCCTTCCGAAATCGATGCTTCTGGTAAACCTTGACGAGCAGATTGGATGTACCGACCCCATCACTAAACAATATTGAGTTTTATGACGTAGGGGGGAAAGAAGAGTGCGGACAAAAACAAAGGTGGGTTCCAATAACAGAGTTTCTTCTTCTCTCCTACTGTGGGTGTTTGCCGCGTGGTATCTCCTACCGAAAACTGGATGTAGAATTGCCTTGAAGGCAGGAGTTTACGCCCCACTTGGGTATGAAGTTCAATATCTGAGAGAAAAGTGTCAACTCGCATAAGTACCACGCGAAGGCCAGTCACTGAACACCTTTGATGGTAACCGTCAAGTTGGTCCTTGAATGTGTGAATATCGTGATTCTTGACAAAGCTGAAAACATACATGTCTGAGTTCAAGTTCTAGCTGGAGACTGGGAAGAGAGGGAACTGAACAGCGACAATGCGTTAGCGACGTGGCGCCAGGCGAGCAACAACAGCCAGCAACAAACGGGTCAGCCCGATACTACAGATAGGTACTACGCACGGGCCGATGAGTTTGGACTACACCACGCACGAATAAAGTTACTGAAAGCATAACTCGGCTTTCAACCACCTGAACTATTAGGCAACTAAGCAATTCTAGACTGCTACCAATGTCGCAAGCCGCCTCCGTTTCTCACTTGATCGACGGGCCGTTAAATCAAGTTGGGGTTGTACACGGTCTTAGTATGTATCCGACTAACACATCCTTCGCACCTCGAAGAGGCACTGACTTGACGTCTAAACCTAGTTATATATGGAGCCGAGCGAGCACGCTGGCAGACAGTAAAGCGGGGTAGTAGGCAAGGGATTTTCAAACAGCCCAGGCACCACACACCTCGCACACGGACACATGTACGCCCTCGCCCATCCTTGCTTCACGTCGATCTTCCTCTCGGGTGGAGGAGAGTCGAGCTCGAGTCCTCGTCGGATTTCGCATCGACATCCATCACATTCGCCGTCAGCTCGTTATACGCGCATGCATCGCTTCGTTCATCAACATTCAACATTTTGCGGCATAGCCTTGCAACCTTTAGACCAGTCGTCCACCTGATGCAAACCTCGCACCCCGTTGTGGAAATCTGTGGTTCATGGTTGTCAAAGACCATTTCCGCTGTGAGACATGTGAGAAAGATGTAGAAAGGATAAATGAAGGTGTGTAATAGGCGCTAGTGAGATGCTTTCATCTGCATGAGTAGCATTCTTCGCGTGACATTGAAGTGCACACAGTCTAGATTCTTGGTGTTGCGTTTATCGTATGACACGGCGATCGGCAGGGCCGTTTCAAGTCCCCCACTTCAATTCGCAACAGGCAGATTTATTCGTGGATAGCACGGATCGAAATAAAACATAAACCCATTCATCTCCAAGGATCGAACAGGACCTTTCCGCATTTCCCCTTGTCAAAATCGTCGTACGTTTGTGTTGCTACGTCAAGCCCTACGACCTTCTCTACCAGACTCGTCTCGCCCCCTACATCCCCAAAGATGTCTTGCCTTCGAAGTAGCAAGTCCAGTGCCATGGGGAACATTGCCCTCACTGGGCAGCGCCCAAAATCCAACGATACGTTCTTGTTGTATAGCTGCTGACCCGTAAACGGCACCTGGTACTGTGCGTGTACTCCCACTGAGGTTATGCACCCAAACGGTCTCACTAATTCGTACGCGAGCGAAAGAGCACTTGTGTTCCCGACAGCCTCCGTTGTATACATTAATCTTGAGATTACATCGAAATAAAGATCTCGTACTCACCTCCAGTACCAAATTACATCCAATTCCCTGCGTCCAATTTGAGACAACATCCTTGCTTGCGTCGATATCAGACACTTCAAGACGGCCGCTTTGTGTTTTTCCATATGCTTTCGACAACTTGCCGTATATTGTCTCTGCCTTCTTGCGTCGACTCTCGGTCGGGTCGACCGCGACAACGCGAAACTTGATGTCCATTGTATACAACATGTCGAGCAGCGCAATGAGTGCGCACTGTTACAACTCATTGAGGTATAGCCGTGTTGAATCAGGGCGACGCACCACTCCAACGGGCCCAAGACCAATGATGGCGATCGTCAACAGCTTGTCTTCTGACATCAACGGGACCGCGACACCACCCTCCACCGTCCCAGTACCAGAGCTTTGAGGGTATGGCTTTGACGTCAAGACCGGCAGCATCTTTGGATGGCTCAACGCCTGAAACGCTGCATATACGCCCGTCGGTAGAATGTCGCATAGTAATAACAATGACGAATCAGTGAGTTTCCCGATCGTCTCTTTGTCGGCGTTCGCCGAAGCAGCAGAGATTCCTTGCAGATTGTAAAGCGTACCGCCCGCACGTGGGACACGAACGTATTGAGCTTGTCCTCCCGGAGTGTGTGGCGTTCCAAACAATTGGCCGTCGATACATCTGCAAGTGAAACCAACCCTACAAAAACTAGCGGACCTGGTCATCGCGGCTGATCGAGGAAGAGGAGGACAAACACAAACGTACTGACACTCTCCACAGGAGACGGTGAAGGGTGAGACGACTTTATCTCCGACTTGAAGTGTAGAGTATAAATGTGGTCGATCTGTCGATCCCGGATGGAAGTTGGCACCGAGCGCGATGACTTCTCCAACAAACTCGTGTCCGCAAACAAGCCTATAACGAGATATTTTTGTTCAGACTCTTGACGGAGGCAAGCGGGTGACGCACGGTTCTGTTAGGCCCTGCGTGCCACGGTAAACATGCAAATCACTGCCACACAGCCCCGCAAGCTAGTTGGAATCCGCGATTCTCAAATGCACATGAACGATCTATGATGTGCATACCTTGACTTTGACGATCGCATCGTCGGGATGCTCTATCCTGGATATCACGGTGAGTATAAACCATCTCGGCGAGAACTTGGTACCAAGTTGGCAATGATTCACACTCACTCTGGGATAGGGATCTTTTCAACACGGATGTCATAGGCTGGAGGGTACCAACGTATCGCGGATTGCATGCCAGTTGGTAGTCAGATAGAGATTCGATCGGAGCTGATAGGAAGATGGTTCCTTAGGCCGGACCGGATCGGCATATAAGGGCCATCTAAACATACCTTGCGCTGCTTCAGTGTGGTAAGTCTTATCGGTGCCGGTGAGCGGTCAACACTTACTGCAATAATGTTACGCTTTGACCTAACGTCGTGGAGGCATAGCGAGTCGATGGTGAAAGTCACGAATACTAGCCAGGAATGGCATTTATCGCGAGGACAAACGGGGGAGTCACTACAAGTTGCATTCCCTAGGATTCAATGTCGCGGAAGGTCGACTGAAGCGTTGTACAGACACATTGTCACTATATAAATTCTATAATCAACCCAGTATGTAGAGTACGTGCTCAAACTAACTTCGTGCAATAAAGTATCATTTACGACCCATATTTCCGTTTCTCCGCCTCGATGCTCGCTTCTCGCCACTTCCTACCTTTCCAAAGCACAAGCAACATCATCAATTGCGCCAATAACATCAAACCCGCCCACAGAGTGTAAAGGCCACCATCTCCGATACGGTCCTGACGAATACATGAGCACAGATCAACGCGTCGGTGCATCGGAGACAAACCTGCAATGGGACCGCAACCTCGGCAGCAACAAAGGCCAACGTACCACGAAATGACGCATTCGCAGCAACCGCGCTGGATGATCGCCCGACATTGGCATCTACAATGTATGCCAAGGTACTCGCATATATCCAACTAATGGTCCCTGTGGTCAGACGAGAACAGGTAATAATTCGGGTGCAACGTACATTGAAAAGAATCCGGTTAAAAAGAGCATGACGCAGATCGCCGAGATGTGCACATGCTGTTGGCAGACCCAGGCGTACCCGATGATGGAAGGCGGAAACCACAACATGACAATCTTCGTACTTTGTAATCTCATCTACGATACGATCAGTAAAGTATCGATCTGAACTATTGGGAACACATAGCTTACCTCTGGATAGCTGATGCCTCCGTTCGCAGCTTTAAGGCAAGTAAGTGTCCTATCGGACCACCGTCCACCCAATACACTGCCTAGTACGGTTCCTGGAGAAGCGTCAAAACTCATTCAGAATTATGTAAACTGTCTATATACTGACCGACACCATACGAAAGCAGTACCAGACCGGTCGTCATAGCATCATAGTCATAATCAAGTGACAATGTTCGTGCACAAGTGTACACGATACTGAAGCCAAAAGCGAAAAGAAGACCTAACAAATATTTGAACCAATTATCCTGTTCGACGGAAAAGTACGCACCAGAAGCGAACAAGATAATTAAATTATTCTTGCGCATCAGAATGCGTAGGTAAGGAGGGAACGGATTGACGTCCATAATTGACAGTTTAACTTCTTTGATTGACAGTGGGACAACCGCATGCTGCGCTTCCACGTCGCTCTGTGGTGTTTGATTTCCAGAAGACCCATCGTCTGATATCGTCCTGTGAGTCAGTACAGGTCGTTCTCGTGCGGTATCCTTTTCTTGTGTGGAAATAAGTTTTTGGACGTGTTTCTGCACGATACTTTGGTATGCTGAACTTCGTTCCTTCCTGAACGTATCCTTGAACAGAAATAAGAACGCTAGTAATATCAGACTACTCCAGATGGCTAGAAACCAAAAGATAGCACGCCAACCCAGGCCCTGCGTGAGCCCGCCGCCAAGGATAGCACCAATAGCAGGCCCTAGGAGTGGTCCAGTATAGTATATACCCATCATGGATCCTCGTTGATCCGGCTCAAAAATATCTGCGAGCGTAGCAGCACCAATGGAAATCACGGCACTCGAGCTAGGCAGATGAACTCAGCGGACAAGAAGTATCAGAGGGAGAAAACATACCCAGCTGCCTGGACCACTCGCATGCCAATGACGAGACCTATGGTCTTTGAGACGGCCACGATAATCGAGCCGATGGTAAACAGTGCAACGGAGACGATGTAGATGAGCTATCAACAATATAAATCAATGAACGTGCCACTAACTAGGAACGAAAATATCACGTACTTTCCTCCCTTTGATCTCACTGGTCACACTCCAGAAGAGCGGGAAGTTTCCCTGAACGAGAATGAAGAAAGACAAGCTCATGCTAATCTGATAGGCAGTCGCATGTAACTCCTGTTGGATCTGGGCATTTGCAGCTAACGTACAAACGATGCATCAATTGCATTCTTTTCTTGAAACAAGAATAACTCACGATTTTGGATGTTAGCAGACATGCCTGCAATCACAGCAGCAGCAGAAACGATGAACAAGATAGCAAACTTCAGCCAATCATATGTTAACCACGTTAATCCATATCCAGAATAGGAAGCTGACCTTTCTACCATCCGACCAAGTCCTCGGATCATCTTCCACGAGTGCATGTTCGATGTCAAGCTTGAGTACACCCTTAGGAGGGCCTGACAAGGTAGAGGCCGCACCAGAAGGTATACCTTTGCTCATAGGAATGGCATCGACCAGAGTCGGCGATGTACTTTCGTGAGCTTGGCTCATGATTCGTGAGAGTCGTGAAAAAAACGAGATCTTTGGAGTAGGAAACCTGGCGGCATTCAACTCTTAAATACCGCAAACCATCCATTGAACATGTGACAAACCATGCCCTCAACAAATGGAAATCAGGTCACCTTTTAGTCAGTCGCGAAAGCAAGCTTGATCAAGAGGTACGTCGGCCGATGCTTTCCGATGCTTTCCGAGGTCATAGCAGGCAAAGCCATCTGACCAGTACCGATGGCGGTACCCGCCAGCAACTGGAGAGGTACTCTGCCTCGTCATCCAATCTAAAAGACGATCAGATGAGAAAACATAGGAAACTGGGAGAATCCTACCTTCAGAGACCTCGGGTCCTCAGCCAACTACAAGGATGACCTGTGATTTCAGTAAAGAAAACAACAATCGTCCGGGTCAAGTATCCCCCGTGAGGCATTTACGCTGGTTTTAATGTCGAGTATGCACAGCATGGCACTTGCTGGCACTGAGTCACCGATAGGCGTAATGATTGGATGAAGTTTGCCGAGACGGAGGCCGTCTGCTACGAACCCCATAAGTAAATGAGAAGATCAGTGATTCGGGGTAATTCGGACACAACTCATTAGCGCGTGCGATCCGACAAGAAACCAGAATTACCTCGCCTCGAATAACGACGTAGCTTTATGAATCCTGTACTCTCAAGGCGATTCGTCACGTCCGCTTCACTACGTGTGCTTCTCTTGTCTTGACCCTAGACCGTCACTACTCATCTTTTTTCATTGTTCGTCGGGTAACGATCTGTTTTCAAAGACAATTTCGACCGCAGACCATGTGGGATGAAAGAGGGATTCGAAAAAGGGCACATTGATTAATGGATCGCCTTCTCGGGTCATGTAAAGTGGCGCCTCGCAGTGAAGGGTACAGAGCATAACCGGTTAGCCTTCTGCTACGAAACCCACGCCACTACACCCCCGACGTCCGACCGCTGGCTCTCTGCCATCACCACACTCTCGAGCCTCGACATTCGGCCCGCGCTGCCCACGGCGGCCCGATATCTCCCACTTTGCCAACAGCGTCATCCTCAAGCGCAACGCCTCCCACCCATGTATCAAAGAAGTGAACGAGTTGCTCCACAAGAATAAAACATACGGAAAGGTACATAGAAAACACAACAAGATATTAGGACAGATCAGGAAGAGGGACTTTCGAACGGGTCGACATCGTCCGGCTCAGATGGTTTCCCACCGCGTCGCGACTTTTCCCTGTCCATACGGAGTGTCTCCACGTAGACAAACGTGAAGACAATCAGATCCAACATATGCATCACATTAGGGTCGATGTCAAGGCAGGGATTCTTTTTGGGACCAATGACGCCAAGGGTAGCCCTGTGATACCTTGCAACTTCCGCATTGGTTCCGTCGTCTCGAGACAGCTGATCGGAGAAAGACGAGTCAAGCGCCGGATCAGCACATGACTCCACTCAACACTCACCACCACCACCCGAAGCAGCGTGTCCCACCTGTATGGGCGGCCATCTGGCCCTGTGAATGATCGCTTGCTAGCATGGTCACACATCAAACCGACAGTGACAATTACCGAGAATAAACGACACACCGTCCCAAGATCCCATGCCGACGGAAGAACTCCTGGGTTTGCGTCTCCTTGCCATCAATGCGAAACGTCGACGAATCAAGCACACGCCAATCCATCTCCCCCACCACACCGAATTGATCACGCATGTCCATGGGGTCCTTGTTCGGGATGGTTTTGTAGACCGTTGTCGTGCCTCCGAGCACGATCTTGGGATGCGATGTCTTGTACAACACTTGGCCGCTCTCATTGGTGAATGCGGTATTGCGTACGGACTCGGAGCCTAGAATGAGGCGCATGGTGGATGGGAAGATGTTGATGGGAAGGGTATACTTGACTTGGTTTGGCTTTAATGAGATCCATGAGGCTCAGGGTTTTGCCAACTGACACCGCCATCTGCTATAGGTCATCGTGCTGACACTGGGTTTGATAGAATGGGGCCACAACAGACAAGATTTAGGAAGACATATACCGTACCTGAGTGAATATTCATTGACTATGATACTGTGTGCATCGCCGCATTTTACATTCTTGTAAGTGCGCCCATAGAACGTTGAGCGACGAGAACAGAACTTTTGCAATCACTGGCTGCCAGGATCGACTCGAGACTCAAACAAGCCCTCAGTGATTACATGAGATGATACTAGCTTTCGCACTGCCGCTCCTGCTCCACGTCCACTTTCAGTAAACACACCCAGCTATCCAGGGTAGCACGCGACCAACCCTCACTCGGCTTCCGGACCCCTGGGTTTTCCCTCATTTTCAGTCGAGACTCAAAGCCCGTTGGATGTTATCAAAGTTTGAGCGACTATTCCATGACGTCATGCCGCACAACCAGTGAGGATGCATCACATGGTCAATGTGGCGATGGACTAATAATATCGATAATAAAAATCAGGTGTATAAGCGTGTTTGCGGATTGTTCCTCGGCGATCAGACTCAAAGCTGCGCAAAGCAAGCGTAGGCGCTCAGAATGTCCACGATAAATGCTGACCATGGTGCGTGCGAATTAGATGGGTCGAGAGAGCAATAGTGAACATTTTCCAGCCAACGCGAGGTGGCGAAAATTCGATATTGATTGTCAAGATTATCTCCCAGTCTCTATCGCCTTCATGGATAACCCTCGAATCATAGTGAGCGCCGAGCGTAATTCAGATCGTCCTGGGGGGAGGCTTCTGCGATACCATATTGATCCGGATCCATCGAGCAAAAGAAATGCGCCGGAGAACCTGGATCCTATCAGTCTGAATGGCGTGGATCGTGCCGTTGTCTCCAAGGACGGAAAGTGGATCGTAATTATCACGGGAACGAATGTGATGGTGAGGAACCTGACTACAGACGACGTAATCGAGGTGGCCGAGCATACATCTGGTGTACCTGTGCATGCAGTGGACATCTCTCCAGACTCGACCAAGTTTGCTACTGGATCTCAGGACAAGACTGTCCGCATATTCAGCATCATCACAGGAAATTTACTTTGGCTCAGCCAGCACGGAAATAGTGTGCTTGGGGTCAAATTTTCCCCGAGTGACCAGTACCTCGCAACCGCTGCGCCTGGGGATTATATCCAGGTATGGGACACCCGTAACAACTACAAGCTATTGCGGACTGGCAACAACGCTATCTACCATCCTCCTGGTATTGTTGATGCTGCGGTCCAGGATCCGATGTGTATACCCCTCGGGTGGTCCAGCCATAGCGACCGTGTCTTTACGATATCTCATAGGGCGGTCACAGTGTTCCAATCATCTTCATCGATGTCACCATATATGCCATGTTACAGTACATATGCACACCCACCGGCCGGTACCGTGGTGACATTCCAGGAGTCCATCCCTGCCGCAGACAACAACACGACCCTCTATTCTCTGGCTACCAATGGGAGGATCATTGCATGTGCTGCGGGTAGTTCACTATCGTTCTGGGACACCTTTTCTTCTTCCAAAATCGGACCTACCGTTGCCTTTCAAGATCCGATTCTCTCCCTCGCTCTCTCCTCTGACGGCGGTTACCTTGCATGTGGAAAGGGCAACAAGAAGATCGCAGTCTACCTCTTGAGGGACATCCTCCCTTTGCATGTTATCATTGATGTACGCGCTCCACCGTGTCAGGTTGTTCGCTTGACCTGGGTTTCTTCACAGCCTACCTCCCACATCCCCTTCGTGAGGGTACCTTATGCGGTTTTCCAACCGTGGATAGCACAAGACCTAGGTAAAGCCTACTCAAAAGCACAGAAAGAGACATCACACACTCTCACGAGTCTGACTCGTCCACAAACATATTCCCAAGAGTGGAACTGGGAGGAGAACTTCAGGAAGGTAAGTTTCAGTTATTTCTCACTGCTTATGATGTTTATCTGGATACGTACAAGTCACTCGAAACTAGGCCGTCGATCATTGGCTACATTGCACTGGCACGTGAGCTCGCTAGAGTAGGCAAACAGGATCTCGCATTTGAAGAGTTTGATACCGTCTTCTGCACATGCAGTGCAGACGAAATCAGGCCTCTCCTGCTTATCAAGGTGCATTAATCCCCTTTCCTGACGCCTCCTGTTGATCCGTTCCGCAGGCTATCCTCATATTCCTCTATGGAAAACGCGAAAATGCAGTTGCCCGTGTTAAAACTCTCATATCCGGTGCAGACGATAGCGAAAAGTACAATTGCCTACAGGTGCGTTGCCGAATGCGGATCCATCAACAGTTGCTCATATTCATCAAGGTTCTCGGGAACATGTACATACTCCAGGGAGACGGGAAAGAGGTGTTTGAGTCGTTTGAGCGCGCTCGCTCGCTCTCTTTTTTCCGCCGGGGTCATCATCTGATGTTTATCTATCTGGTGGGTCTGACGTCCTTTTGTTGAGGCTCTTCGACTCCGTGCATGGCTGACCTGAGTACAAGATCTTTGGTTCCACCTTTGAAGAACGCGAAATCACGCTTCGTCTACCACTGAGCGAGAACGTTACTGCGTGAAATTTTGTTTGGGTAGGGGCGGTGACACAGACCGTAGGGTAAAGTGTATTGTACTACAACGTGTGTGATCGATGACTTGTTCTTTGGGCCCATGACATCACGCACAGCCTTTTTCGCAGCAAATGGTCACCGGGTACGAAGTGGGTTTGTAAGCCATGATTCCCTGAGGTGCTGTCTATCTGCAAAATGCTGCTAACGGCCAAGTAGTACGTCTCCGATAGTCTAGTAACAAGCCATACTCGAAAACGCTGCTAATCAAGTAAGATATACTTTAATCTGGTCAGTAGTACACGTCTCACATGGATGGTGGACGTTGAAGCTGATCAACTGAATTTCATGCTTTTGACCTTCTTTTGCGGCTAGTGTAATGTCGGTTGGCCATGATACCAATCAGACCGTCCTGCCTCTCGTGGTGTCGTCACATGTCTGATACAGCTATGGATCGATCCGTATCGATAACACATTGTATATAAGGCCACCATGAGGTAGGGGATTCCTCGGTGCTACCCAACCCACTACGGGAAGCAGGCATTGGTGCTCAAGATGACGACGATAAGTGGTGACCGCGGTGAGTATGGATCGACGACTGAGATGTGCGACGGTGACGATTTGCATAGACAATGTGGGCTGGCGAAAAATCGACATTGATTGCCAAGATTATCTCCCCGTCGCTATCGCTTTCACGGATAACCCTCGAGTCATTGTGAGCGCCGAGCGTAGCTCAGATCATCCCGAAGGGAGACTTGTGCGGTATCATATCGACCCGGACCCATCGAGCAAAAGAAATGCACCGGAAAACTTGGATCCCATCAATTTGAATAGTATCGATCGCGCCGTCGTCTCCAAAAATAGGCAGTGGATCGTGATTATCGCAGGGACAAACGTGACGGTAAGGAATCTGACCACGGGTATTGTGGTTGAGGTGGACGAGCACACATCGGGCGTACCTGTGCATGCAGTGGACATTTCTTCAGACTCGACAAAGTTCGCTACGGGATCTCAGGACAAGACCGTCCGCGTCTTCAGCATCAATACAGGAAAGCTGCTCTTCAGGTTCGGCTGGGAGCACAAGGGCAGTATCTTTGGGGTCAAATTCTCACCGAACGGTGAATTCCTCGCCACCGTTGCAGTCGGAGATTCTATCCGGGTATGGAAAGTTCACGAGGGGTGCTACTCGTTACGGTGGGCTAGCAAGGATGTTGTCTTCGGCCCCACTGTCGGCAATGATGCTATACCCCTTGGATGCTCCAACCTTGGCGATCGCGCTTTTGCCATATCTTCTGGATCGGTCACAATATTTCAATTTTCACAGCCGACCGTCTCGCACACGTCATATTATGGAGGTTCATCTCGGGGCCCTTCCGTGCACTTTCGCCAGGTTGCTATCCCTTCAAGCGACAACTCGAACCTCTATGCGCTCGCAACCAATGGGAGAATTATTGCGTATGCTACAGGCAGTTCACTCTCGATCTGGAACGACTTTTTTTCTTCCAAAATCAGTCCTACCATCACCTTTCAAGATCCGATTATCTCCCTCGCTTTCTCCCCTGACAGCAATTATCTTGCGTGTGGAAGGGGCAAGAAGATCACAATCTACCTTCTCAGGGACATTCTCCCTCTCCATACTGTCATTGATGTATGCGTTTCACCATGTCAGGCTGTTCAGATGTGACCTGGGGTTTCTCATAGCCTACCTCTCACCTTCCCTTCATGAATGTGCCTCATGCAGTTTTCTCGCCGTGGATAACACAAGACCTGAGTAAAGCCTCCTCAGAAATACAGCAAGGGCCCACACCTGATGCCTATTCTATCATGTGTCTTACTTGTGGACAAAATCCCGGAGCGTGGGGGTGGGAGGAGAACTTGAGAAAAGTGAGTTTCTGTTATTTCCTTCCACTTATGATGTTGATTCGGATCGACACAAGTCACTCGCAGCCAAGCCATCAATCATTGGTTACATTGTACTGGCACGTGGGCTCGTTGGAGAAGGCAAATTGGAACCTGCATTTGAAGCCTTTGATGCCGTCTTCCGCATATGTCGCATAGATGAAAACAGGCCTCTTCTGCTCTTCAAGGTACGTGGATCCCTCTCTTCTGATCTCTCCCGTTAATCCATCCCGAGCAGGCCATCCTCGTATTCCTATCTGGAAAACGTGAACATGCAGTCACCCGCGTCAAAGATCTCATCTTGGTTGCAGACGATAACGAAAAATACAATTACTTGCAGGTACGTTACCAAGTAGGACATACCATTGTCACTCAGATCCGTCAAGGTCCTCGGGAATATGTACCTGATTCAGGGTGACTGGAAGGAGGCTTTCGAGTCGTTTGAGCGTGCACACAAGCTTTCATTTCTCTGCTGTGGTCACCTTCTGATGACGATTCTGTTGGTAAGTCCGTGGTTTGCTTCAAGTTAGTGCAAGTTTGACATCGTTTTGAGATCTTTGGTCCTTCTTTTGAAGAGCGCGAAATCACCCTTCGTCACCCTCTGAGAGAGGCTGGACTCTGTATATCTTAACCGGTTGAAGTGCAATAATCATTGGAGTGTTTGTGAGTGAAAGGAATTATGCCGTCGCTAGCAATTTGAATTCTGCAGCTCTTTCTGTTTGGTGAATCTCTGTTGTACAACATGGTCTCATTGCTGTATCAACTAATCTAAGATGTTGATTGGCAATGGAGATGAACGATAAACAATGGTTTCTCGTCTCCAACCTGTAATACAGGAATGCTACAGACAACATCTGTGTCGACGAAGATCCAATTAAGGAACAATAATTTCTGCTGGCCATCCTCCGCTGTATCATAAGTAGTCGACACCAACTATTTAGAAAGCAAGCAACAGGCTGTTACAAGACAATCCGATCAAGTGCCCATAAAGCCCGTAGTAGTATAAGAGTCCAATGATGATTCGGGTCGGAATGTATGAGGGCCAAACGTCCATTTGTTCTATGCACTCCATTTTCAGCCCAATTGGAATACAACTTTGTGAATCACTTGAACCAAGATTGAATATTGATATAACTCCGAGTAATATTAGAGTAGTAATGTAAGATTACACCAAGCTTTTTACTCGCGAGCAGGGCATGCCTGAAGCTGTCGCAATTAGCTCATCATCTTTATCTTTGTGTAGAGCGAGTGGGCAGGTGGGCAGACTGGCCACGAATAGGCCACACGTGCAGTGTGGTGAAGAGACAAGGTAAGAGCATACGGGGGGACAGATCATCGACGACAACGACGACGTGATGGTCACTGTGATACAACATTGCTTCATCGAAAACTCATTTCCGTTTTGGCGAGAGAGCGAGGACGAGGGTGCTCACGTGAGGAAAATGGAGGCAACGGTGGTAAATGAGTCCCACATTGGGTCAATATCAATGGTGCGTGGAAACGTCATTGCCACTGACTTGCAAGTTGTACGATTGTGGAGCTGGCAAACCAGGGGATATGTGAGGTATACCCGTGAGTCATGGTAGGAACATGACACTTGACAGGGCTATCACGATGACAGCGATACCAGGCACTTACATATATTGTTGAGGTTATACATGCAGCGTTTCAAGCTCAAGGGAGGAGTAGCTGGAGGGTGATGATGTCCACAGCGCACTTTCGCTGTGCACATCTTAGGTGACAGCCCATTTTATAGAGATTGTGTGGTCGTCAGCAACACGGGGGAAATGTGAGGGAGTCAGAGTTGACATGGACAATGGTGAATGGTGGGTGTTTTACAACCGGGCTTGCCGAGGTTTTTTCTTCGCCAGTCTTGACCAGAGCCATCGCTTGGCCAGTCGGCAAAGGAACCAGCCAGTAGGAAGGCTTGCTTACTTACGAAACAGCTATAGAAACCTGCCGTCCATTTCGACCGCTTTACAGATAGTACCCAATGATTCAACAAGGCACATCCGAAAAAACAAACACACAAACAAACAAACAAAACACCCTCTGTTCAATTGAAACTGCACTCGGACAACCACCTCACTAGTCTCTCCTC
>JBBPMY010000559.1:0-14208 GCA_038090615.1 Phylloporus gajari
ACCCATACCTGTCCTCAGGTATTGCATTATATTAACAAGTCCCTTGGCCCGAAGACATCACCTGCACAAACAAAGAGGTTTATCTCTCAGCAAACCTTCATTCCAAAGAAACATCATTCCCCCCATTTTCTCTCTCGCATCTGAACTGCTTGGGCTCGTATTCATCCATGTCGCAAGTGACATTAATGCGATACAGTATTCTTGGTTTGACCAGCGTCTCACACGTTTGCCAACACTGGCGCAACTTGAACGTTGCTCTCAATCGCTCGACTCTTTGGACCTACCGTTTCAACCTGTCGATGTGCTGGATGGAGGAGTTACTACTTGGGTCAAGACAAGCACCAACATGTATCAACCCAGATCGTGAATCTTCCAGGTGGTCCGGCCACCTGGACAACTTGCTGAATCGTTCAAAACACATTCAAGATCTCACTTTGCTTGTTCGCCTTCGCGCCTTCCAGCTACACTTCCTACATGCATCCCGTCAGACACTTGCTCGACCTGAGCAAATTGGAAACACTTTCACTGTCCCCCGACCAGTTCAATTTTGTCGAACTTCTTACTGCCCTGTGTAGCATGCAAAACCTCACTGTCCTGCATCTCAAGTTCTCAACAACGTTTTTCCTGGCGGTATTGCGTCTAATGGCGATTACGGTGTTCCCCACGAGATCGATTGATCTCACCTCGCTCTCATGGGGGTCAATGTGCCACTCTTGTGTTGAAATCCCACTGAAAACACGCCTACTCTTGGGGTCGGACTGAGATAGTACCCCTGCCGAGGATTACTCCCCGATTTCTTCATTTCTCGCACAGCGACAACAATTGTCATCGTCTGGCCCAATTGTTCGTTCATTGGTCATAGCTACACTGCTTTAACTTTTAGCTCTTCGACGGCATCATTCCTCTTGAGACCGTCTTCAGGAATAGCATCGAGGCTTCCGGATTTTCAGGTGGCGCCGCTCTACTTCATCGCTCTACGCTCTGGGTGAAACAATAGACCCGTGACCAGTCGCGCCAGTGAGGCATCGACACTTGCCTCATAGACGCGGCTGGTCACGAGTCTAGTCACTCTAGTGAAGCAATAACTCCACCAATGTGCTATTCGGGCTCGGCAGCCATGAGAACCACGCAAGGTGGACTGACGAGAGTACTTCATTTCCATTACTCATTCTAGCCGCCTTCCTGGCGCAGCGTATCTATCCTTTCTTTTAGGCATGCCATCCAGCTACTCACGAGTCACGACTACCGCTTACCTTTACATCCGTTCTCATTCCTCACAAGCGCCTGCTCATATCCTCAGCATCGGCGATGGCTCCATCTCCGAGATTCCACGTGTTCCTTCCTCCATATAACATATGTGACAATGAATCAGTCGTTCTTGTCCACAAATTTGCAGGTCCTTTGTGGGTGTCGTCAGGAGGGGACTGGGACTTGCCACGGGTCAAGAAACGCCACTCGAATGGACTAGAAGCAGCTTGCGTCATGTGCCAGCAGTACCCACAGTACAGTTCCGAAGACTATTTTTGCTCGTCTGTGTGCAGGAATCCGTCTATGACAAAGATCCAACGCCTGCATGGTCCAACAGCCCACGTTTGACTTATCCTGTGTATATCGCTTCTCTACCAAGACCGCCGCAAACGGACCCAACATTGTTCTCACGCGAGAGGTTGGACGTTGACTCTAAAGGCGTCGGTGGGGATAACAAGGAGGGGTGGGTGGCAGTGGTACAACAGCAAAACAAAGGAATGTTTGCACAGCTCGTTTTAAGCTCCATAGGGATACGGGGGGCTCCGACATGGTTTACTCCTCGCGTTTTGACGACATCTCGGGAGTGATCAGGTGTGTTGGATACACTGATGCTAGATAAGTACAGTGCTCCATATAGGCACGCTAAAAAGCACTAAGTTAGACAAGTTGCATGAGTCAATAACACATTAACGGTGAGGCATATACGTACCTCTAAAGTCAAGGTGGTCGAAGTGGTAGGTAAAGGTAGTAAGTATGCCACCAGCGTGCCCTTGGCGACTAGATTCTCGGTGAGGTCAAACAAACTCAATGGAGTTGATACATCTCTACAACTCCTTCTCCAGGTTTGGTTGACCTTCATACGACGTCACCCAAGCACCAAGGAGCGATCCAGTGGCGGTGCGAACTGAAGTTCGCGGTATCCTTGCGTTATGAGCTGTTTATGGGCGATAGCAAACATGCAGGGTAATCCTGGGTCGCGCAAATTTTCTCAATAACGGTAGCTAGACGAACGAGGCGACCCATGACAGTGACAATGTCGCGTGATCTGAAGAGGGTGGCAAGGATGGGGTGTGCTTCGCGATACGGATGTCGAGAGTACACAGCACACCTCCATGTTAGAATTAGTCTTTGACTCTGTAAATGGATATCATCGTCCCTGCAAAATAAAGTCACCGCAACTCGAGGCTGGCAACACAAGACAGCCGGACATACTCTATTTCACCAAAATGTGTGGCCATCTCAGTATCAACAGTATTGAACGATTGTCCTTTGCAATGAATTGTTTGAGAAGGGGGCGTGTGATTTACTGGGCAGCGGGGGCGGCGTCTGTTGCATTTTCTGTCTTTGTCTCTTGCACTAAGCTTCGTGAAGAATTCGCAGTTGCCGATGGACTTGATAACTCGGTCTGCTTGGGACATGCCCGTTCTTCAAGTGTCAGCAATGGCGCAACAGAGCAAGTCAAGAAGATGTCCTCAAAGAGCCGCTTGCTGGTGAGTTTGAAGCTCCTTCGACAGCTTGTGCTGTACGCTCAGCGCTCAGCAAAAGGTCGAAGAGAACCAAACCGTTACGGATCATAGGGAAGACGCTTCCCATGAAGGCGACGGAAGAGGTGATGAAAAGCCGGGACCGCCACAGGTGCGTGCACGGCTCTGATAGTATTAGCATTAGAGCAACAGATGAACAGAGAACCTTGCAACAACGGCGCCATTCTCGACCGAGCCCAAATTTTGCCACGGGATCGCCGCAAGCGCGGAAGGGCTGGTGGACCTTGAAACACCTGCTGTCGCACGGTAGGTACGTTGGCACCGCCTTGCTGACTTGTGGTTCCGATAGCCTGCGGGACGCTCTGAGAGTTTGCCAGGATTTGTGCTCAGTCTTCTAGTAAAAGTTCGCTATCTTGTATTCGTGGGGCTTGTGCTGACTTGCATGACCTGTGGCAGCTCTCATTCCGAATCGTGCCACCGTTCGCTCACTGTGTCATCCATCGTGCACCTCTTCCCTTCATTTTCGTCTTTTCCATCCGACTCTGACGCCCCCATCGTCACCAAACTTAATTTGGTCGCCCAACTCGTCTGGTGGGCCCGAACTAGACCCGAACGTTCTGTGTGTTCGAATCGGCCCTGCACTCCCTTCCGAAGTCGTCTGAACGGCCATGGGTGCTGTGTAAGCTGACGCTCCAAATACTTCCGCTTCGCCATTCGGTGCGGTTCCTCTACTCGGGCGATTCATGGTGCGTACGCTTTGACTGTTCGTTCTGACCATCTGTTGAAACGTTCTGACCCTTTATGCAGTTCGTGTAGGCAGTCTACGCTGTCGCCATCACGCCCGACGCGATCTGCTCGACTTGAGGCATATCCGCTGCGTATGTTTCAATCGCTTGTCGTGCCCTTTTTTGACCTGTCCTGACGCGTTCTGCAGCTCGTATAGGTCATTCCTGCCGTCGTTGACACGCCTCAACGCTCCTGATGCATTCGCTTCAATGTAGGAGCACGTACCTTCAAGAGTCTACACACCCTGTCCGTTCAACGCGGGGAACAGTGACAACAACAACGGCAACGCCGCCGCCGCCTGTGCGTGCACAACCATACCTACACCTTGCCCGTTGATAACAATGACCAGGGTGGGGACCCAGTGACTACGACAAGCGTAATCACACTCAAAACGCCACGCGGCGACGATGACAGGGATGCACGTATGAGCACACTTACCACTGGCACACGACGGCAACAACGATGAGAACGCCGACGCGCAACCGCACATTCACCACCTGATGCGGCAACGACAGCGATCAGGACAGCGAGTACGGAGGCTGAAGGAGTCTGTCTGGCATTACGTGTTTGCAAGCTGAGCTGCCCGTGCGTAAACCAGAACTATTTGCGCACTTGTTGCGTACTAAACATTGCCTTCCTATCCCTTAGACACGAAAAGCGCCTGGTATCTCTTCCAAAGTTCCAACCCCCGTCAATCCGCAACTAGGATGGCCCATAGCCAAGAGAAAAGTCATTGCCCGGTAGAACATCGGAGGTGAATGATGGCTGAGGGACAAGGCCAACGTATTTGAGCCAGTCAGGTGTATTTCAAGGTGAAGGCGAACTTACGAGTAAGAATAATGTCAGTGAGACTTGAAGACAGAGTATCATGGCAACGATGAACGGTGCGTCATATTTTTGGGTTTCCTTGCACAATAAAGGATATAGTCGACCCACAGGACGCAGTGGGATGATAAGAAGAAATGCTGGCAGAGTGAGCGATAGGCTCATGAAGTGATGATAGGACTGGTAGATGCATTGGTGTTCCCTTACCGAGTTATGTAATGTGTGCGGGTGAGCTCTACCCTGGCTCAGAACTCAAGGGCGTACACTTACGCACACCAGAACTTGGCCGAGTACTCCTCTCTGCGTGCGTTTCCAGATCTAGGTCATTTGAAGGGCCGCCACCTGCCAAAGCGTGTGTAGCGAATGATTGGTATGGCTCTTCCCACGTTTCTAGACCAGTGTCTCAACATGTCCAGAATACGGCGAACTGCTTACGATAACCCGCGTGAGTTTGAATATGCAGTGTTGATCGGCGTAACACAGCATCATATATCAGCGCGCTGGTTCTACGATGATAGACCTGATTGGTCATGGTGTTGCCCTCCCTCCATGTAAGATGCCGATCTGGTGTGTTTGTTTACCTGCTTTTGCAAATGGTTACCTGCAGGTGCATTGGCCAGGACCGTTCGCTTCCAGAACGTTGAACTGTTTCCAGATACACGTAGGTACATCGATCATGAACTCATGACTTGTTTCCTAACTCGTTCCTTGGACCAAAAGGATGACTCTGTGATGCTAGTGCCCCATGTGAACAGGTACCATATCTGATACCATCATATGATGGCGTTTTCCATCTTGATGTTCTACTTTGATATATGCTCCTATCCGAGCATCTCTTTACTACGGCGCAAAGGCGGCGCGGAATACTAACACCCGCAAAGCACAGGATCGATCAAACTTTGATGGTTATGGTATGAAAACAATCAGGTCTACCCATGTCTATCTTTGCGCACCATCTCGGTAGACTGTTGGTCCCACTGGAAAGGCTGGTCCCAGACTGTGTTTGGGCTGATTGCGAATAAACAGTTCAACTGGCAAAACCTGCAATGTGCGTGGATGAGGAAAAGGATTAGTCTCATTTCGAGATCCTCATCACATATCCTCAATGAGCAATACTGATTCAGGCACCTAGCGGCGCGCTGTTCCTGAGTTTCTATCAGAATACCGCCTACTCTTATATGCGCACCTTTAAGCTATATCCTCAAAGTACTTTCCCTGCCATGACTTCCCAGCTCGAGCAAGATGTCAAAGCCATCATCGCCAGCAGTTACGCGTCTCGTATGCTCCCAGGCAATCTACTTGTCCATAAAGCTTACTGGACTTCTATCTAGTCGTAGTCTTCACCATCGTCGGGTATGATTATAGTAAGTGGTGCTTACCTTCAGCTGTCTCTTCACATTAGTAAATGCGAAATATTGTTAGTACTTACATTTTCAAAGGAGGTAGGTTCCATGTTTGCATTCGTGCTCATTACACGCATATCTCAATCACGGTCAATTTTCAGATAGAATACATCTGGGTACTCTGCTTTCCTCACACGAATAGAATATGTATATTAAGATACAACCTCAGAAGAAGCCATGGGGATTGGTTTCTGCATTGTTTGTCATTGTATGCCCGATTGTCATGTCTACGTCAATCAACGGTGAAACATGCTGATTTTTAGGTCCGTTGTGCTGGTATTTCCTCTGCAATGTATGTACACACCTTCTCTGCCATATGAATTGATCTGTGACTCGTGCTATAGACTTGCTTCCATACGTGTGTTCAAAATCTGAGATATTCAGCCCCATTGTCTGACCAGAGCTGATTGAAGTCGGGAGTTCTTTTTTTCCTGGTCCACTCAAGGTATTTTTCTGAACCTTGGATAATCGGATAACCTTACTTACGAAGTTTGGTTGCTATAGGCGTATGTGCTTCATATTCGCACTAACCAACATACACAGTATGCTGATGTATACTAAATAGATGTGAGTATAATAGATGTTTTATTGTTCTCGCTAACCTTTTGAAGGTAAAATTGTTGCCGCCTTTGGCTCGTGGGCGTTCTGGATTTTCATATGTGCCACAGAGTGTGAGATTTCATCTTACTTCTCGCACAGTGAATCACATCATTGGATACAGTGGCAATGATTCTTCGTGTATGGGCATTATACAACCGATCAAGACTCATTCTAGGACTCCTGCTTGTACTCTATGCGATCGAAGTGATCTCACTTTTTACATATTTCATTTTTTTCAGCGTCTCATTAAATTCTGGTCCTGCAGTAGGTAAGCCAGATAAACTCTGAATTGTACATGTTGATAACCGAAAAGTGGTTCCGTAACCCGTTATCGGTATAGTGGGTGTTGCTCAAGTCCTACAGTATTCAATTTGTGTAGAGTCCCCTGCCAACCCTGGTGTCTGGCTTGCAGATCTTCCTTTTATCGCTGCAGTCGTCCTGGGTACATTGATGTGCCTTTTGACCGCTATTCGCTTCGTGAGGGAATTGCTCCAAGTGTACAAGATGACACACCGCTTCTGGCTGAACCATTACACGAAATGCCTTGCGAGAGATGGGACGATCTACTTTATTGTGTATGTCCTCATTTCGTTTTCATTTTCTTCCCAGGCTGAAATGCACATGATCATGAACAGCGTCTTCCTATTTGCTCTTTTTACTTTGCTGTCTAACGGGGGAATCAGCACAGTGGATGGGTGGCTGAATCTGATTGCCGCAGGGCTCCAACAGATACCACCTGTTACTCTTATCCCCAGGTTCATCCTGAGTTTACGGGAGCTCTACGCACATGAAGTACGCACAGGTGGCATCGATACAGCATTCGGCTTTGGGTCAGAATCTGGGAATCCAGGTACTATTCGGAGTGCGATCCGATTCGCAGATGAAGTTAGGCAGGAGGAAGGCGAAGAGCCGGACGAAGAAATACAGATGGAAGAACGGATCCAGGATACTCGGCTTGCTGAGACTCGTGTGTAATTGAAGCACTGGTGATTTTCTATCTTGTAAGGCGAGAACTTATGTTAATATTCCATAGCATTACCTTCTACTGTCTTTCCCTAGTCGCTCGACTTGCATCCTGGCAAAGAAGGGTAGAGTGAATTTGGAGAGAGCGACGAAATACAGGTAGATTACTGGTTTATATGGAAGGTCGCTGTAGGACAAGTATCATGCTGGAGCTTGTGAACGGGTCATTGAATTTGTGTAACTAGAAAACGAATGCGAGTGATCTTTGTCGGAAATGTTACTGGGCCGATTCCAGCTTCAAGCCTAATTTACCATACTAGCTTCAAAGGGCCACATCCGTGGCAACTCCCGATACGGACCTCATGTAAGGAACGCACGGACCCATCCATCTTGTCGCCGCGCGCTCTTCATTTCGCATATCGGACTTATACCGCCGGGTCGTTCTGTGCTAGACCGCCTTTAAATAAGAAAGTGTCTTATTGGGACTGTAATCATAGGCATTTGGACTACGATGATACGGTCGGGGGCAAAAACCGTGATTGGTGACATGAACATTGATGAGTGCGGACAAAGGACAAGAAGGTCGCCGTACAAGTCCAACCCTCCCAGATTCTTTTCAATTTCCAACACCAGACGTTGTCCTCCGAGAGTCAACATCACTGGTGGTATGTACATGAAATCGGTAGTATTCATCGTTGATGTATTGGCGCTTCTTAATCTAGCTCCGATGATAAGTCAAAAAGTAGTACAAGGGCATCGAAGATAAGAAAACTGTGAAACTCTCAAAGCACGTCCAACATCTTCACACTATCTATCAGCTTGTCCAATATCTCCGGTGTGATCTCCTTCACTTGTACTTTGATCAAACTTTCTGCAGCAACTCGCCTGTACTCATCCATATTCCGGCGTGTGGCAGCGAGTAACAGAGGACCAAACGGTTGCCTCAGTCGAGCGATGAATTGGAGGATGCGCATCTGCTTTCTGGAAGGCGACATGGTTGAAGGAGGTAAGAGGGATACAGTGTCTGAAATAGATGTGACGGATGGTCCGCCAGTCAAAGTGGTCAAAGGAGGCGAGAACGGTGTAGTGTCCTGGACAGATGGGGTAGTTCGACCACCGAAGGGTCGACCAAAACGACCGAGGAAGCGTGTTGTTCGTGTTTGACTGGTTGCCGATGCGATGTTGGATGGGCTGGGGAAAGATGGCAACTCGCCCAACACAGACAAATCATCGTCCACGTTCTCCTCAGTGATCGTCTCGGGTATGCCGCCAACGGGTTGTCTATCAAGAAGATAGTCGATCCAAGGGTGGACAAGGTATAGGGGACCAAGTGAGGAGATATCTTCATTACTTTTAATCGCCACGATCCCAAGCACGTTCGTTTGCGCGCGGAAAGCATATTCCAAACCATTCTGAGAAACAGACAGCGGCCCTAGTTTGAAGGCAAGACATGGGAGTTTCATCCGGAGTCCCGAAAATGACGGCACAGGAAGTTCATTGACTCTCTCATACAACCTTGTGAGTGAGGTGAGATCGAGAAAACGAACTCCTGGAGTAAACGCTCTTATTTCGGTGTCAGAAATGGGGGGAGGTACATGTGAGGTCGCAGGATGGCTGAAGACAGTGATACTTGATGGAAGGCAACTATTGAAGCTACCGGACCTCCCCATCCACGCAAGGATGCTCATGTCCCCAGAGCTCGCAAGTAATTGCGATAAGAGCCTCCCTAGCGCCTTGTCTCCTTCGCCATATGTAATGGGCAGGGACAATGAGAATATTCCGAGCAGCGAGTAAGCCGCATCTTCGACACGTGTCGTCTCACGTGTGGAGGCGAGTCGAAGCTTTTCACGTATGTCGTCGAGGCCAGGACATAATGTCATCAGGGCTTTCGCTGATATCCCTGTTGCCTCCTCCATCTCCGAAATAATCTCGGGTGACTCCTTGTGATTGTACATCTTCAGACCCAGGTACGGTGTCCAATCTTCAGTATAAATTTGGACCACCCTCGATGCGTGATATTCCTGTAACGTCCACGCTCGCATATTCCATATGCTCCTTGTAAGAGCACCGCGCACGGCCAAACGATTCACCCCACGGAGATGGATAATCGTCATCGCAGACCGTTCGTACCATTTGAACATGCTAACCAACGCTTCCTGTAGCACGAAGTGGTCCCCCTTGTTGATACAGCATGTATCACTCCATGCCCAATGGAATCCTGCCTCTCGAACAATCTTACAGAACATTCGAAGCTTCTCATGAGCAGGAGACGCTTCGAGGTCATACACCACGATTCTGATGACCTTTTCAAACAGAGGTTCATTGTCTTCCCACTTGTGCGAGAACGTAGCGTAGCGAAAGTATTTCCCGACCTCTTGCTCGATACGGGCATGGTCAATTTGCGTAGTCATGGATGAGACGAGCTCTGCGAAAGTGGGCGTCTTTCCGAAGGTAGAAGCCTGCTCTGATTTGTCGCAGAGACGACCTTGAACAGTGTCGATCAGCACAAGTGGAGATTCGCGAATCGTATCCTCGATCGTTGTCCGGATCCTGTCTCTTGTCACTTCTGGCAAGACGTAGAGGCGGGAACGCTCTACGAAAGACATCAACAAAGGAATGTTTATATGAGGTGATCATCCTCACCGCGAATATCCAGGTCAGGGGATTCTGACATCTTCAGCAACATTGTCTCATACGCAACTATTGCATCCTTGTGATCTCCTTTACAATGCAGAGTGGCGTGTCTCCTTTCGTAGCCCAGCGGAGAATCGGGATCAAGCCGGATCACCTGATCAATCATCGTAAGCATAAGGGAGGTGGTGGTGGAGAGCAAACTACTTCATTCGCGTCGTTCAAGGCATCATCCCACTTGCCCCTGGCCACATATGCCGCACTTCGTTTGACCAACAAAATTTGCTTCATAGTGGGGTCCAGAGATAGCGCAGCGGTGTACTGCATGGTGGCCTCGTCGTATTTTGTACTATTCATTGCAATATCGCCAAGGTCCTCTAGCTTTCCACGACATCGAGATTTAAGGTCTGATTGAAAATGGTCACGTGAATACACCTGGTATTGCACAACTGATCACTCACCCCGAGTCCAATATGCCTGCTCGGCATCCATTTCTGGTGCCAGTTCGCCATACATTTGGTGGAAGCACGCAACCGCGTCCGCTACATAGCCGGACGATTCAAGATGCTCACATACAGCCCGATAGATTGTGAATCTAGGGAGCGTAAACTACAGCCCAAAATCCACGTCAGTTACACCAGCAATATGAGGCAAAACAATGCTCACGCCAGTTGAAGCAGTCAGGGCGTCTTTCCACGAACCAGTAGTCAGTTTTAGTTTTACCCACTCTTTCGATAGTGCCATCATAGGATGTGATACGTTATTATGGCCGACGGTCGTCAAGCTTGCGCTGTTATTGTTTTCTGGTGTGGAAAGACATTGATGTAGGAAGTCTTCCTCAAAGTTAGATGCGATGTGAGAATCCAGAATGACAGCTCACCCAAAACCCACGTCTTCGTAGGCTTGGTGGGATTGGCCTCTTGATCGATCATGCGCAGTGAGGACTCGCCGGCCTCCTTCGCGTGACCCGCTGAAAGGAGAGCCTCGCACAATCGCTTTTCAATTGAGATTCCAAGGTCGTCAAATTCCCACCCTGAGATCTATGAGAACTCAGGATCAGATTTGATGCATTGCGACATGGTAGGCCACATACCAATGCGATTATTAATGGCGGTTGCTCTGTGCGATTGGCCAATTTAAGTCTTGCGTCGTCAAAGAGTCGAATTGCGCGATCGTGATCGCCTCCTTCCATGTACAGGTTCCCATGAAGAAAGAGCATATATGCCTACCAGAACCATCAGTCACATTACGAGATGATAGTGCATTATTCACGTGCCTGGACTACGTAGAGCGTCGGGTCCGAGGGCCTAACAGTGATGAGGTCGTCCATACGCGATATTGCATCCTCATGCTCTCCGGTAATGAACAGACTAACGGCCTGAGACAAGAAAGAAGCTGAACGGTATCCTCAGAGTGTTGCGCGGAAACACACCTTAACAAGGAGAAAAACGGCAACGTGATCTGAAGGGAAAAGCAGAGATGCAATGTCACTTATCCGACACGCTGCGTGTGGGCCCTCTTTGCCGATAAGAGTGACACATTTTGCAATGTAACCGAAGGTGGATGACTGAATTCTGATGGACTTGGTATAAACGGTATCAGCGTCTATATGTGCGACAGTAGAGAAAATGTACCTCTTCAGCATCGGCGAGTGCACCGTCCCACTGTTGCAAGCGTGCCCGGACAAGTGCTCGACTAGCGAGTACATGATGGACCGTATCCTTGGACCCCGCGACGGCGGTCAGTAATGCCTCCGCGTTCGTGAGTTGACTATTTTTCCACTCAAGGAGTGGCCCTGGCTCGATAAAAATGCCCAGTTCCTTGTATACGAAGCGCAGATGAGAAAGGGAAACTTGTTTGTGTGGGGACGTACTACGATAGAAGAGAGCTCTCTAATGGTGATTCTCCGTGACTCCGCAACAATTGCAAGCCGGTCATCTGAAGAGAATGCGATTGCAAGTCCCCAGCCACTCTTCGGGATGATGCCAAGTTGGGTGTGTGTCGAGGTGTCCCACAAGGTGACGCTGTCCGTCGTAGAGTATGCAATGAATCGCCCATGTCGTGGCAGGGCAATAGCGGATTCACCGACAGGAACTGACCATTTAGCGACGGTATTCCCGGTGGATGCATTGATTTCCTTGATTTCGTCCTTGGTTTTAACGAAGAGGTGGTTGTTGAACCAGAGGAGACCATGCCCTGGGCGCAGTTTCACTTTCAGATCAACTAATAAGCGCCCATCGTCGCTGTCCCAGACTCGGACGAATTCTTCAGTGGCTGTAGCGATGCGATCGCCTTGGGGAGAGTATTTGGCTGCGTAGACATCCTGGTCATGATCGAGTGTTTGCACTTTTTTGAGGGCGGCCAAGTCCCAAATCGTGGCTGTGCAATCATCGTCATTGGCAGAGACGAGTTTTGTCGAGTTCGGTGAGAAATCGACGTCGCAGATGATCGGATGGCCCGGGAATGTGTGTGTGAAAACTTGTCCGTGTGTCGTCGCATCCCACACGAACACCGTCGCCCAGCCTGTCCCCGCTGCGATGAATCTGCGATCGTTGGAGACAGCAACACAATAGACATCCTCCGCTTGCATCGTCGCCACGCGTTCACCGTCTTTCACTCGCCATACTTGAACACCCTCATCGCCACCGCTGACGAGGTATTCGCCGTTCGCCGTAAATGTCACCGCCTCTACTTCGTCACCAGTATTGATTTCAATCACTTGGGAATGTTCTTGTCCAGCAATCAGCATGAATGCAGCATCGTCTTTCACCACGCACCCATTATCGAGGACGTGGATGTTGGCAAAGACCAAGTGGGTAGGCAGAGAAGCTGTGGTAGGTGGGCATGCATTCCCTGAAATAGGGCCCGCCTCATGTTTCGGCGCTGATTTCATTTCTACTGCGCAGACTCAGTATTGGCTGTCTGCTCCATTCCTTTAATCATACCAGGGCTCCTCTAACGTCACTACCAAGCGTAAGGCAAGGACAGGACGTGCAGTAGCGAGAAGGTGATTCCACCAGCGTCTCAGTCTTCAGAGTGACAATGGGGGCATTTGGATTGCGGTACATGAAGCTAAGGATGTCGTACCTGTCTCTACTCTCTCTAAACTCTCCCTGCTCGCGAATCCAGCGACGATCCTGGCGGCAACATACCCAAAACCGGGATCCGACATTAGGGCACACGTTTGTCCCGGCGCTACAGAAATCGGAACCCTACCATCAAGTTCAGATACAACGACATGGCGTTGCGGGGTTGCACGTCTCTAAGGTCACTCTTTGACGTGCTCTCTACTCGGTAGGGGCTTCAAGACTAATGCACAGTACTGACTCGCCAGCCTCTTTCGTATGACCTGCTGATACGAGGCCTCGCACGGTCATTGTTAGATCGAGGTTGCAAGATCATCAAGTACATCGACGACTAAATATTAGTAATGTTAGCCTTGGCAATTAGCTCTCCTCTTTCTGTGCGCATTAGCTTGTATTCACTGAATCCGTACACGGAATGGGGTATCCATTTGTCGTTGATGAGTCTGGATGGAAGTTAGTGTTTGAAATGGATGAGGTTGGGTTCTTGCTTCGTGATAGCCAAGTTGGGAGATGGTACTCATTTCTGGTCGGGGGTACGTGTTGTTTCCTGTGTTTGTTCGCTAGTCTGGTTACTGAGCTTGAGCACGCAGTCCGACGCGTATGGCTTGTATGTGGTCCAGGTTGGCACAGACAAATCTAGAGAAAAATCAACGTCGCGGATGACCGGTCCGTCTTGGATCACGATCACAAAGACACGTTTGTTTCTTGTCGCGTCCCAGATCAACATGCCGTCCGACTCCACCGCGATGAGTCTGCTGTCCTTGGAGACGGCAACGCTGCAGACATCTTTCGTTTGTATTGTTGTTATTCATTTGCCGTCTTTCGCTTGCCACACCGCCAACGAGGTACTCGCCATTCGCTGTAAATGTTAATGCACTTACCCTGAGAATATTCTGTTCAGTAATCAACACGCCTGCTCTCAGTACGCACCGCTCATCACCAACGTTAATGAGGACAAGCGCAAGAGACGTGGTTTGTACCTATACATATCGCTGCTTCCCTGAAATATACTCCCACTAACCGAGCTATTATAGCAAACACCCAGTCGATACTGTGATTTTGATATATCAAATACCTGGTCATTAGCACAAAGCCATGGTACATCATTACAGGTAAATGGTTCATAGCACAACTAATGTATCAGTAATACATCACACCCTACCTTACTCTACTACCTGTGAT
>JBBPMY010000560.1:0-14196 GCA_038090615.1 Phylloporus gajari
CCTCTAACAGAATCTCCATCTCTGTTCTCTTGTACTTGGTGTCTACACTAAGCACTACCCTATCCTTGATTACCACCTCAAGTCTCCTACTAAGTGAGTATTCCCACTTAAACTCATTTCCTCTACCATTTGGAGTATTCCACTCTGAAAGGTTATGAGCCCTGTCGTCTAGACAAGGGAGTTCGTCTTTTGCTAGCACTCTTTACAATGCCTCCCTCCATCTCACACACAGGAGATTCATGGTGGTTGTTGGACCTTTTGTTTCTTTACACCCTGTTTATGAATTTATATAATGGCCTTGAATTGGCTGTTATGGTGGAGCTAATGGCTCAATGCCTCCTTTTCACTTTCGAAAACGGCTTTGCTGTCTTCTGGAAGAAATCCGAGGCTCTAATTGTGATTGCTCATGTTAAAACTCAAACGCACTCACACGAGCTAATGCCCACGGTGGCATTGAGCAGACTCATACCACCCTCAGTAAGTGACAGCACTTCAGCTCAGCACAACCAAGGTACATCACCTCGAGAACCTTGTGAACAACCTTCATTGGTTGAGGAATCTGAAAATCTTGTGGAACCCCCTCTTGAAGAGGAGAATCATATGCCAGATTAGTCTGGTAGACCCCCTTGGTACGAAACTCGTACTAGACCAATCGTGGATACTCACCTGGTTTCATCAGGAGTCCCTTTTGAGATCCCTTGTCCAATTTGCAGTGGAGCAATAGAACGAGGAGAAATCCACTGACACGGTGAGACTGATGTTGTCAGGTGCAGATCTAATGAAGACTTACTTGACCATCAGTTCATACCCTTCGAGTTCTTTAGAGTCATTAGAAACCTGGGACAACCATCCACACACACTCCCATCTCTCCCCCAAACACTCCTATCGTCCAAGCCCTTGTCGAACCTCCTTGATATTCTCAATGACATGCAGACAACCTCCTCGACACCTCTTCCCCATATGGGCTACGCACTGCCGCAGCCCCTCTTCCTCAGACTCCACAGAATGAAAACCACGGATCCAAGGAAGAAGAAGCTCTTGCTATCAGAGAGGCAATTGCCCTCAACTCTATCTGTTCCATCCTCACCCTCGCAGCATGACATCCCCTCCAGCAATGGCTCGATGCAGAACGAGCCCTTGCAGTTGACCCCTCCGTCCTCTCCAACCCTGCAGTACCCACTGTCACCAAAGCTGGTGGCGAGACTCGAGACCCTCCTCTTGGAGGAGGAACCTCACAGGATGACGGAGGGGCTGTTCAGACAGTGGCTCTTGGAGCCCCCCACTTTGGTGAGTTCAAAAGCTCTGGTTCAAATGGAGCGAGCCAACTACAAGCAACTACAAGCACTGGCCAATCTAGGCGGCGCTCAGCTCGTAGACATCAGGGGGGAGTTCCTCCAACAGCTCCCCAATGGAGGGCTCATGTAAGTACGACCCTGGGATCTGGACTGTTTCCTCCAGGTCCAAGTCAAAGAGCAACGGACGGTCAGCAACGTCCTTCATTGTCAAGAAGACGGAACGTCCCTCTTTGCCCACTTCCACCAGCTGCCTCGCCTCCTTCCTCTTCATCACCAGCCAACCAGCAAGAGGGAGGTAGAAGTAGACCGACTCCAGATAGCAGAAATCCAACTAAAGCCCACTTACCCTCAGTTGCATCACCGGATCCCACAGGAGAAAGTCCGATATTCTACTCAGACGGTCTACCCTTTCTGGATTCAAACCTGTGAGTCCGGAGCCAGGCACTCCATCTGTGCCTTGTCATACTGGATGGAGACCATAGGCAAAGCCTATGAGGGTGCGGGATGGGCCTTCCCGACTGCATCTTATGAGGATGCAGCTGACTTTGTGGTGCGAGACCAAGGTTGGGAAATATTTCGAACGGACATCTTTCCTCCTTCCTATGTGAACCTTTTATTTATTAAATCAAAGAATCCTAACTACATACCTGACAACCAGGATTGGTTAGAGACGGCGGACGGAGGATGGTACAGAGGAGAACCTGCAGAGGAATACGGGAGGAGAGTTGGAATGGGAGTAAAGGAGTGGAATGAGTGCTTTGATAATCACTTCTGGGCTCTCATGAAGAAGAGAATGCCCAAGATCTACAAAAAGTCCTTGGTGATCCAAAAGCTGATACTTCAACACGCAGGTACAGCTTCAGAAGATGACGTCTACTGTGCCCTCTCAGCAAGAACAGAAAATCATGGATGTACTGAATTCCTTTCCCAAGCTAACCAACTCACAAAGAGACGTGCTGCTGAGCAAGGCGAAGAAAAACAAAGAACTAGAAGACGTACTTAGAATATACGGTAGTTCTTCTCTACATCCTCTTTGGCCCTTGGACAACTTTCACGGAGATAGTTCATATTTTGAAGATTACAATATGTCTACAGTTGCACAATTGAATGCTTGGAACAACTTACATACCATAGACTTTCCTTTCAAAACAACTACAACAAAAATGTTGTCTCACGAAAGAGATGGAAGGGTTATTACTTTTAAAAACCCTTATTACTTCGAATACTTACATTTCAAAGCATTCGAAAGACATAGTTCCAACCAAGTTATACATACTTCTTCTTCATCTCCATCTCTGAGGAACAAAGAGGATTGAAGAAACTACTGGGATTCTCTTAAACCCATTGGGTTTAATAAAAAGGGACATCGTACTCTTCTCTGGTTACAATCCAGAAGGAGATCTACTTGGGTTCCACACCCACAAGATTTTCCACTACCAGATTCTTCAGATGAGGAAGCCGAAGCACGAGAAGTACCATCCGAATTTAATCTTCTATCATATATATATGAAGATCTGTTTGCTGAATATGGTTTGATAGATCTCATCCACCTCCTATAAATGGCTGCTATTGCTGTATCTCCTGACTTCAAAACCAACAATACCATCATCGCACGCATACCGATTCTTAAAGGTCCCACCAACTATCCCATATGGAGCGTACGTCTCCAATCAGTTCTGCAATCTCTTTCTGTTTGGACCTGGATCTCTGGGACCACCACCTATGTCGGAACAGCAAATGCTGACCAAGAAAAGTGGGAAGTCATTGATAAAAGAGTGTGTGGCATTATTGCCAACACAATCAGTGACGCATTCATTCATCATGTAACGTATGAATACGCAGATCAAGCTGTTAAACTCTCAGCATCAAAGGCGATCTGGGAGAAGATGCAATCGCTATTTGCATCACGAGGCTTGGCTGGACAGTTTCATCTGTTCCACCAAGCTAACCGGGTTACTATTAACCCGAGAACAGCAAGTGAAGACATTAATCATGTCACTTCACTCTTTGATCAGATGAAAGATGCTGGTCTTATCCTTCCCGACTCCTTCAAGGCCATGTTCCTTTTGGAACACCTTCCTGGAGACATGTACCAGTTCTGTTCTACTGTGGCGTTGACCACAGAGATCACCAACTTTACTGTGGATACTATAACCACAACGATCCTGGCAGAAGTCTCGATGCTTGCATCAAGACGCAATCTCAGAACCAGAATTTCAAATGTAGAAGCTGGACCATCCACTTCTCAACAGGTAAGCACTGCAAATAGAACAAATGTCATTCGCAAGGGACCACTCACTTATAATAAATGGCGTCCTTTTAAGGCTGGTGGTTCGAGACCGAACCAACCCTCTGGAAACAGTGGTCCATGAGGACGCACTAAGTTCCAAAGGAGACCCACTTCCTTCAAAGACAAGAAGGAAGCCAGCCGAGCCGGTTTTAAGATGAGAAAGCAGAACAAAGGGAAAGGAAAGGCACCTGCTACCAATATGGTAGATGGAGAACAAGGTTTCATACATGAAGTAATCATGGAAAGCGAAACTGATGAATTGAATGAAGCAGAAGAAGCACATTGGAATGAAGATATGCCACCCTGGCCAGAATCGCCAGAAGGAGTTGTCTTCAACCCGGAAGAACCTCTGGAGAATTTAAACACATGGGAGACAGGACAAGAAGATTCAGGTATGGATGATGTTCATCGTCCCTCCTTTCGGAGGAGCTCCTCTTTCTAACTCTGAGATGAAAGATGGAGCAGGACCTTCTCGGATTCCGATCAGGAATGATCGAGACAAAACACTGAAGCAAGAAAATGCTTTGAGACAAACCGAGAAGAGAAAGAAGAAAGAAAAGACAGTGATAGCTATAGGAGGTTTGATCTCACAAAGAAATCATTTTAACAATCACAGTGCTCTTCACACCTCAAAAATACCTTACACATCCACAGAAGCATTCCAAGCTTCTGCTCATATACACCAAGTATATGAAGAACCCAGAGGTATCTCACAGGCCAATTCAAAGACTGAATTGACTTATGAGTTACAAATAGTCAATCCTAGCCATGAAGGCCTTGTTCCAGCATTAGACTATGAGGATGATGATAGAATTACCTTCTATGATGAAGAGAGCAATGAATACCTTTGCTACTATCTCAGAGAAGAATCTCTGAAGAGTGATTTCTCTAAGAATCATTGGATGATCAATAGCGGATGCACTTATCATTTATCACCATATATAGATGACTTCGTTCATCTAAATCAAAATGTCAAAAAGACATCCATAGCAAATGGAGAATCATCTCCTCTCTACGGACCAGGCACAGTTCTTTTAAGACAAACGGATGGTACGATCGAACCAAAAGTTGTAACTTTAGACGACGTGTGGTATGCTCCACATATGGTAAACAGACTATTGTCTGTCCCATTGTTAACAGACCATGGCTTTCACTGTGAGATAACATCAAAAGGATCCAGCATTTGGGACAAGAGAGGACGTGAAGTGATCCAGGCAACAGCCTCATCACCCACCAACAACCTTCATTGGTTTCAGTCTAACATGATTACTCCAATGATAGGATCTGTAACCTCTCTTGCGGATCTCAACTCTTATCAGATTTGGCATCAATGTTTTGGACATACAGTGACTTCCAAAATTGAGTCAATGTTTTGATATTTTAGAGTGTTTGTTATATAACTCAGGGGAAAGAACAAATAAAGCCAAAGTGTAAGTAGATGGTGGGAAGCACATGCTCCTGGTCACATGTGAAAAAATATTGATGTAATTTGAATATGTATCTATGGAGATATAGTCAATTCAAATTGGCAAGTCATTGACTCAATTTTGTAACTATATGTCAAGTCTACAGAATAATCTAGTTCTAGTACTTTGTGTGACCTCCTTTGGCCTTGATCACTGCTTGGATCCTCCTAGACATGCTTTCAACCAAATTCCAACACACCTCTGGATCTATATTGTGCCATACTTCTGCCAATCTTTCCCAAATCTCCCATACACCTTTAGCATGTCTTGGATACTTCACAAGCTCCTTTTTGATACAATGCCAAAGATGTTCAATGGAATTGAGATCTGGAGATTGTGGAGGTCAATCCAGGACTTTGATATCATTGTCTTCCATCCACTTTTTAGCCTTTTTGGGGGTGTGTGTAGGATCATTGTCCTGTTGAAAGATAACATCCTCCAAATGAATTCCAGATTCCTCCAAGCTAGAAAGCAAGTTGTCCTTCAAAATGTCCACATATTGGTTGGCATCTATCCTTCCCTCAACCTCTGTAAGGTATCCAACACCTTCCCAACCCATACACCCCCATACCATGATATTTCCTCCTCCAAATTTCACTGTTCCCTGAACCTCTCTATTAATAAGGCCCTCATCTGCCTATTGCCATTTCCATTCCCTTCCATCTGATCCTATCCTGTTGATTTTGGTCTTATCTGACCAAACAACTCTCTTCCAGTCCTCAATAGACCATTCCTGATACTTCAGGGCAAAGACTAAACACTTCTTCTTGTTTCTTACAGTAAGAAGTGGCTTTTTCTTCTTTGTTACAGCCTTAAATGAATGTTTTTTAAGAACTCTTCTTACTGTTTGTGAGGAGACAGGACTAGGAATGATGGAATTGATGTAGTGGGTAGTCTGGACAGTATTAGCAGCCCTGCCTGTAGTGATTTGAGTGATGATAGCATGCTGTGAAGTGGCTGAAAGCTTAGAGGGACAGTCAGAAAGAGGTCTAGGTCTATTGAGCAGGAGATCCCTGAGTACCCTAGAGATAGTAGACTGGCTGATACCTAGTTTGGAGGCAATAGAATGACTAGAATGACCATTAGAGGCCAGAGAAAGGATGTTTTCTTTTTTAGAAGAGGAAATAGAATGTATAGTGAATCTGAAAGACATGAGAGATGAAACCAGTGTTTAAATAGTGTCAATTGAGGTGGTTACTATGATACAGTAACTATGGCAACCATCAGTTATGCTTCCAACTTTGACAGATATGACAGGTAGTTACACAATTGAGTCAATGACACATTAAATTGAATTGACTATATCTCCATGGATACATATTCAAATTATATCAATATTTTTTTCACATGTGGCCAGGAGCATGTACTTCCCACCACCTACTTACATTTTGGCTCCATTTGTTCTTTCTCCTAAGTTATATAACAAACACTTCAAAATCTCAAAACATTGACTCAATTTTGGAAGTCACTGTATGTCTAAAAACACTTTAAGACATGCACACACGAATCTAACCGGAGTTCCTCAACTCCAAGACACATCAGAGAACATTCCCTGTAAAGGATGTTCTTTGGGTAAAATGCCCGACTGCGCCTTTCTGCAATCCAATAAACGTGCATCTCATCCACTTGAACTAGTTCACACTGATTTGGTTGGCCCAATGCCAATCGAACCACGTTCCCATGCTAAGTTCATTCTTACTTTCATTGATGACTACTCTGGATATGCTCTCACGTCTTTCTTGCAGGTCAAGTCAGACACTTTTAGACATTTTTCCAATATGGTATCTTGGGCCAAGACCTTCACAGGTCACAAATTAGGCTCTGTCCGTTCGGACCAAGGGGGGGAATTCATGAGTCATGAGTTTACAACGTTCCTCACTTCCAGAGGCGTAACTCATCAAACTTCAACCCCTCATACACCTCAGCAAAATGGAAGAGCTGAGAGATTCAACAGAACCATACTGGAAAAGGCTGAGGCAATGCGCCATCATGCCTGTCTGCCAAAATCATTTTGGCAAGATGCCATGGAAACATCAATCCACATCTATAATAGACAACCCATGAGATGTCACAATTGGAAAACTCCTATCGAGATCTTTAAATCTGATGGGAAGAAACCAGATGCTTCTTACTTCCGAGTTTTTGGATATAAAGCTTATGTGTTCATTCCACGTGAACAAAGGCCTGACAAACTGTCACCCAAGTCAGAGGAAATGACATTCATCAGATATGAACCAAACACAAAAGGATGGCGTTTTTGGTCAAAACAAAAACATTGTGTTGTCGTATCTACTCATGCCACTTTGATGAAAATAGTTTTCCACAATGTTTCAAAGATCAAGAAGATGGACCTGCCCCTATTCCCATGATGGACAAAGAGGCTCCTAATAATAATCAGGAACCTCAAAGACCTAGATCACCAGACAGATATGAATACATTCGTGTCCCTATAGGACCAGATCAGGAACCATACAATCCTCCCAATCAATATGAACCCTATAGAGGAGAACCTTTTCAACCATACTTCTTTCCCGATCCATCTGAATCATCAGATGATCATGATGATCAACCAGAATCAAAACATTCTCCTAAACAAGAACCACAAGAAGAAGAAGATCTTCTTGAGGAAAATCACCAATCTTCACCAGAAAGACCACCCTCTGAACAGCGTTTAACTCCTACAAGACCAGGAATTAAATGAAGACAACCTGATAATAGAGGAACCAATATTCAGGATGTTCATCAACATAAAAGGTATCTTGTTTGAAATTCTCCACCTACTCCACCTTCTCCACCAACTCTACCATCACCGATATGGCAAGTACCAGCTCCCTATAGAAGGAACTGGTTACCTCCTAGACAAGGAGAGACTGAAACATTAACAGAGTTTAGAAGTCATCCTCATCATTATCAACCAATGAGAGAAGATAGAACCACAACTAGAGAAGCAGTGGAGACAAGACAGGAATGACGATCACAACGTGTTCCTAGACCAAGAGTGGTTCCGGATAATGCATATGGAGACAGACCACCAGTGGAGATCGAAAGAGATATTAGAGAGGGTCTGGAACCGATTCAGGAGGAGGAACAACCACAACTGAAATCAAGAATAATCCAGAAGAAGATGATGACATGGAGAATCTTTACAGCAGTGTCTGGTATAGAAGCCAGATGTCAAATGCTGTACAAATCTCAGATCGCACAGTTTCTAAACAATACCGAGACGTAGCAAAATTACCTCGAGACGAACAAAAAGAGTGGAACAAAGCAATGAAAGATGAGATAGATTCTCTAAAAGAAAGGAAAGTATGGGATCTGGTAGATCTACCAAAAGGTCAAAAACCCATTAAGGGTAGATGGGTTTTTGCCATTTGTCCTGGAAACAGAGTAAAAGCAAGGTTTGTAGCAAAAGGCTTTACTCAAGTTTTCGGAATAGACTATGAAGAAACCTTCTCACCTGTGGCACAGTTTGAAACTGTTTGTCTTATGTTTGCACTAGCTGCACTCCATGACTGGGAAATGGAAGCACTAGATGTAAAAACAGTGTTTCTCTTCGGAGAATTAGACAAAGAGATCTATATGACTCAGCCAGAAGGATTCATAGTGAAGAGCCAGGAATCAAAGGTCTGTCGACTAAAGAAAGCTATTTATGGCTTGAAGCAAGCTGTGCTTCAATGGAACAAGCAGCTAAATCTATCTCTTATCAAGATGGGTTTCAAAAGATGCGTATCAGATACAGGCATCTATATAAAGTTCATTGGCAAGGATATTATTGTTATTATCATTTACGTTGACGATGCTCTCTTTTGGGGTAGTAACAGAAAACAAATCCTCGAACACAAAAAGACATTTATGTCTAGATGGGAAAGCCGTGATCTCGGAGAAGCCAAAGAATATCTTGGCATGAGAATCATGAGAGATCGCAAGAAGCAAACTTTAATCCTTGACCAATGCACATATGCCAACAAAGTTATAAGACGCTTTGAGCAAGAGAATTGTAAGGAGACTGATGTCCCTTTACCAACTGGATATTCACCTCGTCCCAAACAAGGACAAGTGAATGCAGCTCTTCGAAGCAAATACCAATCAGTAATTGGATCACTGCTATATATAATGCTAGGAACCAGACCAGACCTAGCATATTCAGTTATAAAAATGTCGCAATTCTCAGTGAATCCATCAAAAGAACATCTGATGAGAAGCCTACAAATTGTCTGATATCTCGCGCACTCTGAGAAACTATGTATAAAATATTCCGGAGAAGGCAATCGGACTGGCTTAATCGCCTATTCTGACACAGATTGGGCAGGTGACATAGAAACATCAAGATCCACCACTGGATATGCAATGTTTCTAGCAAATGGCATAGTGTCATGGCTGTCAAGAAGGCAAAGACAAGTTCACCTTTCGTCAACAGAAGCAGAATATTGCAGCATGACGGAATGTGCCAAACAGATCCAATGGATAACCAATGTTCTCGAAGAACTGAGATTACCAATCAAACACGTTCCATTGTGTGTTGATAATCAAGGAGCTATTTTCATAGTGTCCAATCCAGTTCAGGAAGGAAGAACGAAACACATTCATATTCCTCAACATTACATTCGCAAAGCAGTAGAATTTGGAGAGGTTGAACTATTTTATGTTCCTTCTAACCAACAATTCGCAGACATCTTTACAAAGAATTTGGGTAAAATCAAATTCATACAAGGGCGAAATAGTCTTACCCTTACACAATTCCCAACATGAACAGTGAGGAGTGTTGAGAATGATGATTATGTCATCATTACTCAGCATCGATTAGATGCTAGATCATGCTTATCTTCTTATCTATCTTATCTTTCTAGTAAGCATGATTACACATAATCCTATCTTAACGGATCATTACATTTTCTATATGACACTGCTCATGTTTTGCTATTGGCTATTACTAATAGTACGATAAGAGAGTTTACTGCCATTGGCTGTTATTGTTCTATGTATTTAGAACAACCATACAGGTACAAACACAATGTACTGTATATAAGGAGGAGCTCCTACCTAGTCGCTCCTCTAACAGAATCTCCATCTCTGTTCTCTTGTACTTGGTGTCTACACTAAGCACTACCCTATCCTTGATTACCACCTCAAGTCTCCTACTAAGTGAGTATTCCCACTTAAACTCATTTCCTCTACCGTTCGGAGTATTCCACTCCGAAATATGGCAGCCTCCACGTTGTTGTTGCTGTCATGCCACATGGGTGCATACATGTGTCATCATCGATGTGTGCACACAAAGGTACGGGCGGTGGGGTATTGAAGCCTTGCAGGTGTGTGTGAGAGGATGCGTGAGGGGACTTAGAGATTTGAACGAACACTCGCAACACGTGATATGTAAATGCATGAGAATCACTTATATAATACTTAAATCACCTTTTTCCAGTATCGCAAGTCCTCGTCACCAGCAAAATGTGCACCCATACGTGCACCGGTCACCCCAGCTGGTGTGTGTACTTTATATTATCCCCTACTTCATTGATGATGCCACACACGCATGCGCCATTTTGCATGCATGCACCAACCTAGGATTCATGTGCACCCATCTGCGCATCTGTAACCCCCCAGCCATTGCATGACCACCACCTATCAATATGTCCAGGCCCTCACCACTGTGTGCATATGCTATGCGCATCAGTCACCTCTGGTGCATATACTTTATATTCTCCCTCACTTCACTGACAACGCCACACATGCATGTGCCTGGTTGCGTGTGCGGCCACCACCCGCTGAAATGTTCAAGACCTCACCATCGTGTGTACATGCACGCGCACACCCTGCCTGACACACACTCCCACCCACCACAGCGCCCCTGCCAATGTACCCAGTCCATTTCCAAACGCACACACACGCCAGCCCTGGCACCGCCTGCTTGTGTCAGCCACCTCCCATTTCCGTCGCTCATCATCATGCATGAACGCACACACGATGCACGTGGATGCACCCATATCTGCTTGTACCAGCCATCCACCACTGCTGCCACTACCACTGTGTGCAAATGCACACACACGAGCTGCATCCGCACCTTGCTTGCATTGGCTGCCTTCTATGGCTGTGCAAGTGCGTGTCTACCTGCGTGTATGTACCTGCTGCCTTCCATGTCCGTTGGACAACGCCCTGTGCACACACGCTGACAAATCCCCTCTAGCATTCGATGAGCCCAATGGCTCATCCATGCATCCCACATACGGGATGATATGACATGCCACAACGAGGACGGGATGTAATTACCGCCAGGACACGACAGTGACAAGTACGAGTGTCTCATTTGATCTCATGTAGTAGATTAAGTGGTGGACATGGTAATTCAATGTCATGATTGTTGTCGTATTTCATATAGTGTGTGTCATGAGTTGCACCTGTTTGTTGTCTTGTGCAACATGTTGTACTTGTCACGTTTAACAGCATAGAGTTTGGCAAGTTGATTGAGGCACCAGATGTTTGCTGTAGAGAAAAACTCGCCACCCAGAATTAGAGTCAGACACAAGAAATTCCGTGTGATATAGGGGGAAACACATCAGTTCGAACTTAAACAGTAATTACATGGAAGGAAAAAAGAAGGAAGCAGCGTGACTCAGTAGACAGGATGTAGTTGCAAGAAAGCCTGAAGAGCCACTAACACGCTCTGCGCAGACGAACGGTCGAGTGCAGGGTTTGTGCCATCTAAGATACTATGCAGAAAAGCCACAATCCAGGCCTTCAATACTGCGAACCGCTCAATGTAGAGGGGGTGGACACCTGGTGGACAGAACAAAATATTGGCATAGCACTCCAGCTTGAGAACAATCTGGACAAAACTAAATAACATTCATGGTTATAACAAGAATTTACTTACTGCAGAAAGGGTGAAGGCAATCATTTGAAGAGAGACTGGATCTTTGGACCTGAACAGAAAGCACCTGTCTTCTTCTGGGGCAATCACAGATAGCCACCCAGCAGATCCTGGATGGCACAAGGCATGGTACAAGATATCACGCAGGATGAAATCTAAGAACCAGTAAATCTGGTGGGAGATGAGAATTCGCAATTGTGAGATACGTGTAGACTCACTCGAAACCCACCAGAGTCACTAAGGAAAGCATGCCAGTGGGTATACCCCCAGCGGGGGTCCCACTACAACAAATTTCGCAGCCAAATGATCTCATTTGGCGCAAGCGAAGTGATGTTGGGGACGATCTGAGAATGGGGATGAGTGTGGGTTGCATTGGGCAGCAGTGGTAAAAGAAGCACCTGAATTGCGGACTGGACTTGAATGAAAACCATGGTGGGCACGTTGTTGAGATAATGATAGTAAAGATGCCGAAAGGTCAGGTCGTCAAGACTAGTGCGAAAGGTAACTTGGTTGAAAGATAGGCCAGAAACCTCATATGGGGACCAAGACAGGTTGCAGTACAAAATCCACTGCCAACGGATTGCGCTATCAATGGCTATCATTGTCTCTTCTTCTGAAAGCTGAAGCATGGGCTGGATGCGCCTGGACAAGATCAAGAATGTGATGCAGCTGTAAGAATCAAGGCGAAGCATCCACCAGTTGAACGGAAGAAGCAATCCGAATTCATCTGCATGTACCATTATGAGTATGCGCTGTAAATACCAAAAATAGCAGTGACTTACCATCTGGGCACAATTCCAAGTAGATCTCGAAGGATGTGAGCATGTCAGGTGGGACTATGGGCATGTCTGGCAGCAATAGCCCTGATAAAGACACAGCCCCAGTGGTTCCATCTAAGCCACTATTCTGGGTGAGTTGTGGACTTGGCAGCTGGACCGCTGTTGTTGAATCAGGTGTTGTCAGAGATTGGCATTCAGACATTGCAGCGTTGGAAAAAGGCTACCTACCTGTGTCCCTAGTCTGAATGTGCAGTTCGGCCACCTTGAGCTCCCCAAGGAGCTCAAAGGACTCTGAGTTGCTCATTCGTGAGGGGTGAAAGTGGGCTTGTGAGGGAGTGAAGAACACGCGACTCTATTAGCTCTTACATCTATCCTGTCACACAAGTTACCAGTCATGCGTTAGATTTCATATCGTGTCTTATCATAATTATCATATCATATCAAGAACAGCATTGTAAGTTATCTTGATTGACCTTGGTGGCCGCATGTCTGGGATCTCCCAAATCTGTTGATTGGATTATCCAACGGCGAGCAAGCAATCTAACAAAGACAGCATCAAATAGATTCATCAGATGTAAACGTGGACAATGTCTTACGCAGCCCAGGGATTATATGTCTCTATATATGTGTGTACTAGCCACCATCACAATCATACTTACACACGCGCCCTCATTCACCCTTGTCTTGTCCTCGTTGTGGCATCTTCACCACATCATGTAGTGTGTCAAACGAGCCAAACGTGGCTCGTTGACGGCATGGGAAGATGTGGAGGTGGCTACGAGGGATCCTCATGCAGGATAAGTGGATGGCATTGGCAACTTGAGGTCTCCGTGTGTCAAAAGAGTGAAATATCCTGCAGAACTGCTACCAAATGCAGTTTGCAGTGTCTGAAGCACGACCGTCCAGCTTTCCACAAGTCCATACTTTTTTGCACGGCCCTGCAGCAGAGCGTTGTACGGCTGCCATGGCACTCTCCAGCACAAACCTCTCCTGAGCCTGCAGGCTACTCTGTCTCTTGCTGATGAATCCAGATGTGTCTGTCATTAGGGACATTAGCAAACCTTGGGCATGATTGTTGACCCCAATCGAAGGCTCGTTTCTTGAGACATTTTGTGGTCGAAGTTTCATTGTTATGGCTTGGTCCCTTCTGATTTATGACCCAACCTCTTGTAGCCCGTCGGTACCCTAATATGATAATACACCCACAGTACCTGGCGTGGTCAGCTATATAGTAGCCCTCCTCTCACGCAGTGATTGGTTTTCCCTATCATCATGGATGTGGGCAATAGCCCAGAATTTTTCAACTACCATCACACATGCATCAGGAAAATTTTGATGTACTGATATACCCTGACAAATATGATAAGTTAGATCACAGGTTGATGTCTTCATGTCATTGACTGGAATTACATATAATGTCTTGCAATTCAATTATCAGAATGATTTCAAACTATCTGTTTCATATCTTATTGATGGCTGGATTATAATGGCATATAA
>JBBPMY010000561.1:0-14195 GCA_038090615.1 Phylloporus gajari
TGCCGCTACTTGGCTCAGGGATGTAGGTCCTAGTTGTAGTCATGGGGCGACGGGCATGAAGTCACTGGATATTGGCGTCCTCAATCCTGATTGCTATCAGAAGTCGTGGCGGTGACACTCGGCGTGAGTTCTACGTACAGCGATCACTGCTAACAGTACTTGCTGAGCGCTGAGCGCTGGTACCAGCAACGAGCGTCCATTCAACGGCATTGTCGTCATATACCCTCATACGTCAAAGGGTTGATGGGTCGGTCTCCATTTCAAACTTAGTTTTATTTGTTTGGCTCCACAGTATAAACAAAAAGTCTAAGATGGATTCTCGAAAATTCGGCCCATGGTTTTGCAGGTAGCTGTAATGGCCAGGCGCTGATCGGGATTTCTGAGTGCTACCCATTATGGGCAGCCTGATTTAGGTTAAAACAGGACATATTCTTATTTTGGTAATGCCGATTTGTTTCCACCAATCAGAGTGCTCGAATGCAGCGCGGGCCAAGAGCCAGTGAAGAGCGATAACGTTACTACCGCTTTGCAGACAAGTTGCCCTCCACATGCGACGATTACATATTAGGCTGACGGGAAGCGAGCTAGAGGCTTTAAGTTTCAACTTTGTCCACATAGTTGCTCTTGCTCAACGCCATGGCAAGCCATGAGAGACGACTGGACGAAGAAACCCCACTTTTGCAGAAAAAATCAAATCTGCCTTGGAGACAACTTTCCCTTGTTTTTTTGTCCTGGCTTGCGGACCCGGTATCGTCTACATATATTTTGCCCTTTATCAACCAGGTCCGTCGACAATCGCTCTCAGACCTCCCAGGCGTATTCCTCACGCTTACTTGCTGCTATTCCGATACGTTCTATCCAAAAAGCTTATCAGAGAGTTGGATGTCACAGAGGGAGACGACCGCAAGATCGGTTATTATGCAGGTCTCGTCGTAAGGATAGCATTTTTCCAAGTTACTGCTACAACTGACCTCCCCACAGGAATCCCTCTATTATGCTACACAGGCACTGACTACCTGGCGATGGTGTCAAATATCCGACCACATGGGCCGTCGACCCATCGTTTTGATTGCCTTGTTCAGCCTTAGTGCATCAAACTTTGCATTTGGCTTGTCACGGACGCTTGCCACACTTATCATCAGGTAAACCAGACGACGCATTGCCCAAAATTGACTGAAAATCGTTGTGTAGTCGATGTATTGCTGGTCTACTTAGCGGCAACGTGGGGGTGATGAACAGTATGGTCGGTGATATTACCGACCATAGTAATATGGCCGACGCTTTTGGATTTGCACTATCCTTTTTTTGCCTAGGGGCTACGATTGCGTGCGTTCCAGCACAATTATCTGGGTTAGGACATTCGGATACTCACAATGCACTGTAGTCCATTAATCGGAGGGGCACTCGCAAAACCCCAAGAACGATGGCCCGATATCTTTTGTGGTGAATTCTGGTCAACCTATCCATATTTCCTGCCATCATTCGTATCGGCGTGCTTTACATTGGTAATATTTTTCATCTGCGCTGCATTTTTGAAAGAGGTATGTGTTCGCGTCAATCAAGTATGTTGGACTCTTGGAGTAATACTTCTTTACTCTCAGACATTACCGTCGAAGACGGGCATGAGAACTCATGTGGAAGGACCCACGACAGATGATGACTCTGCTAATATGCTTGCAAATGATGATCGACCTATCCCGATATCGAGTCTCCTGACAACGGCCTCTGTGATGATACCTATCTCGAACTACGGAACATTAGCGCTCATGGAAATCGGGTTTCTTGTCCTCCTACCCTTGTTCTACTCGTCACCGATCGACATCGGCGGCCTAGGACTTCCACCATCGATCATTGGCACATACCTCGCAACATTTGGAATCGCCGACGGCCTGTCACAAGCATTGCTTGTCCCAGCCATCATCAAGTGGGTTGGACCTAAGAGGCTCTTTTGTTGGAGCATACTATCGTTCTACCCGATGATCCTCATTTTCCCGATCATGAGTGCCATCGTGACAGTACAAGGGAAAGTTGGACCTGTAATTTGGATGCTTATGATTCTCCAACTGATCTCAATGGTCGTCATGGATATGTCTTACAGTGGGTTTCGTGGTTCTTTGGAATAACTTGACAGTCTCACCATATTTTTACAGCGGTCATCTATATGTTCGTCACCAGAGCGGCTCCCAACAAACGATCGTTGGGTGCAACGAACGGGATCGGTCAGTGTTTGACTTCGATCGCGCGCGCCATCGGTCCAGCGTTGACGAATTCGCTATTCGCGGCTTCCAAGGAATACAATATCCTGGGCGGAAACTTTGTGTATCTTATCTTAGTAACACTTACGACGTTCCTTGTTTTTCTTTCACGCAATTTGCCAAAGTTGAAGTACGAGTAGGGCTACTAGGGGACTCTTGAAAGTTTAGAGAGCTATGCAAACGTTAGACTACGCAAAGACTATTTCATAGTGATGATAGCAGGAGAATTTTAGTCGATCTGTCTCACTCTCATGGCCCATGTGCGCTGAAAAGAGGACACCCTAGTTTTATTCTCCACCATAAATGAAAAAACAATCAAGCGCCAAAGGTAGTATACTTCACAGTCCCATTAGAATGCCTGTACGTGTATTATTCACGATGACTTCCTTGCGCAAGCAAGGTCAGAGCCGATTACAGTCTGTCTTATCATCGAGAGTTATCGGCGGCGATCAGGGTGGTGATATGTCTCAGGAATACATACTAGTTCAGAGCGTAGAAGAATCATTATCGACGATCCATTAGCATCAAGAGCGACAAACAAGCTACATGACATTATCTAGGAGGAGACGCACCTATGAAAAGCAGGAAATCCGCGTACTCCATACCACTACGCTTCTTAACCGTCTTGTAGTGGTCGTCCAATATCGTCCGCTCGCTGGGCAACTTCGTCGTGCCCATCCAGACCTTGGAAATCGCAATCGATGTATGACCTCCGCGAGGCACGCCACTGTGACTCTGTTGACTGATCAGATACCCATGTGAGCGAGGGGGACTGGTACAAGGTGCATGTCAATTTGTCAAATCGAGACATTGTCAAGGCATACGAGCATCAGGTCGAGGTACAGGGATTGAATGTGCGTTTCGTCCAGGAGAAATGGAACAGTCCGCACCACCTACCGAGGAGGCTCGTCGGATCATCGTAGTGTCCGACAGAGGGAATGTATACGAAGCCTGTCGCGCATACCATGCTGTGAGCACTGGATATGATCTAGACACGGGGTCGGTCTGCAAAGTCTGGCTAACAGTAAGTAGGACACACAGTGCTATCAGTGAGCTCGAACCTGGCCAGGTTGGATAGTAACTACGGGTAAGATTTGCTTGATCTCTCCACGAGTGTTGTATTTTGGCCCTTTGGGGCGCGACGTCTAAAATCCTCTCTTTGCTCGTGTGACGCGACGCGTGACGAGCGGGGGTGAGGATGGAGACCAGAGACTCAGAGACAGAGTGGGGACGGGCGGCAGCGCGAAGCGCTGTCCGGCTCCACAAACCTGGGCCAATGGTGCATTGCTGAGGTCTCGATGAGGGCCAGCGAGTGCGCAAAGGAGTGGCGCAGAAGAGAGATGCGCTGCCGTGCCACTTTCCCTCGCTTGTTCAAAGATGCTGAGCGTATGTGATGTCATCTCGTAAATACATAAGTCAGTATGCGAATTCTCCATAAGTCAAAGGTACAGAACGAATACTCAGACAGCTAGGAGAAAGCGTGCTGAAATCATCAGAGTACGTGCAACAGCCTTGCGCCTTGTATCAGCTTGTCCAATACTGCCGGCGTGATCTCCTCCACCTGTACTGTGATCAAACTCTCCGCGGCAACTCGCCTGTATTCTTCCACATTCCGACGTGTGGGCGTGAGTAGGAGTGCACCAAACGGCCGCCTCAATCGAGCAATAAATTGCAGGACGCGTGTCTGCTTTTCCGAAGGCGATACAGTCGAAGGAGGTAATAAGGATGTAGTGTCCGGATCAGAACGTCCACCGAATGGTTTACCAAGGCGAGCAACGAGACGTGCTGCTCGCGTTTGTATTGCAGGAGGTATGGCATTGGATGATGACGGCAAATCACGTAGCACAGAAAAGCGATCATCGTCGATATTCTCTGCAAGTCTTGTGTCGGTTACGCTACCGACAGGCTGCCGGTCGAGGAGGAAGTCAATCCAAGGATGGACGAGGTACAAAGTACCCAGTTTGGAGAGATCTACTTGGGTTTGAATCTCCACAATGCCGAGTCCATGCGTTTGAGCCCGGAAAACCAGTCCCAACCTATTCCGAGAAACAAGCACTGGTCCAAGTTTGAACGCGAGACATGGGAGGTTCATTCGGAGTCCTGAAAATGATGGTAAAGGGAGCCCATCCACCTGGTCATATAACTTCGTAAGCAAGGCCAGGTGGGGCGGGCGAATTCCCGCAGTTCCCATTTCAGCCCTAACGACGGCTGGCGGGATGTGGGACGTCGGAGAATCGCGAAACACAGTGATACTAAACGGAAGGCAGCTATTGAAGCTCCCAGAATCCCCGCTCCATGCAAGGATACTCGTATCTCCTGAACTCGCGAGTAGCTGTGCCAGGAGTCGTCCAAGCGTCTTGTCTCCCTCGCCATATGTAACTGGTAGTGACAAGGAGAATATCCCAAGTAATGAGTAGGCAGCATCCTCGACCCGTGTCGTTTGCCGTGTGGAGGCAAGCTGAAGCTTCTCCCGTATATTGTTCAACCCAGGATGGAGTCCCATCAGGGCTTGCGCTGAAAGACCCGTTGCCTCTTCCATCTCTGAGATGATCTCGGGAGATTCCTTGTAATTATATATCTCGAGTCCTAAGTATGGCGTCCAATCTTCAGTGTAGATTCGGACCACCTTTGATGCGTGGTACTCTTGCAAGGTCCATGCTCGCATATTCCATATGTTCCTCGTTAGAGCACCACGCTTCGCGAGACGGTCAACCCCACGGAGGAATATGATCGTCATAGCAGAGCTTTGGTACCATCTGAACATGCTGACCAATGCTTCTTGAAGTACGACATGATCCCCTTTGTTGATACAGCATGTATCACTCCAGGCCCAATTGAACCCCGCCTCTCGCACGATCTTGCAAAACATTTGAAGCTTTTCATGAGCGGGAGATGCCTCAAGATCAAAGACCATAATTCTGATGACTTTTTCGAACAGAGGTTCGTTGTCCTCCCACTTGTGTGAAAATGTAGCGTAGCGGAAGTACTTCTGGACTTCTTGCTCGATATTGGCGTGATCGATGTGTGTAGTTATGGATGAGACGAGCTCTGCGAAAGACGGCGATTGCTCAAAAGTAGAAGCCTGCTCTGATTTGTCGCAAAGACGGCCATGAATGGTGTCAATGAGCACTGGTGGAGAGGTGCGAGTTGTATGCTCGATAGTGGCATGAATCGCTGCTTTCTTTTTACCTGGTGGGACGTAGTGGTGGAATCGTTCTGCAAAAGGATCGGCGCGGGAGTATGCATACGTGATTACCCTCACTACGAATCTTCGGATCCGATGATCCTGACATCTTCAGCAGCATTGTCTCATATGCGCATATTGCATTGTTGTGATCTCCTTTACGATGCAAAGCGGCGTGTCTCTTCTCGTAACCCGATGGGGAATCAGGATCAAGACTGATCACCTGATGAAAAGGACTGTTAGCGTAAGTAACGAGGAGGCTGATGCAAGCTACTTCATTCGCATCAGTCAAGGCATCGTCCCATTTGCCATTCTCCGTGCGAGCCGTGCTCCGCTTAATCAGAAGATCCTGCGTGTTGGTGGGGCCTAGAGATAGCGCAGTGGTGTAGTATGAGATGGCCGTGTCATATTCTTCGTTCTTCGTGGCGATGTCCCCGAGGTCCTCTAATTTGTCGAGGCATCGAGATTTAAAGGCTAAAAGAAGATATTCACGCAGGTGCTTCCTGTATCATACACGCAATTACTCACCCCGGGTCCAAATCAGTGCATCACTGTCCATTTCCTCTGCTAACCCATTACACATGTGTTGGAAACACGAAACCGCATCCGCTATATTGCCAGTCGTTTCGAGATGCTCACATATGACTTGGTAGATGGTAAATTTCGGGGACACGAACTACAAGCCAAACAAACCGTCAGACATGGGAGAGATGCCGAGAAAAAAAAATGTTCACATTGGTGGCAGATGCTAAAACATCCTTCCATGGCTCAGTTGCTAGTCTCAATCTCGCCCACTCCCTCAGTAGTGGTGTATAAGCATGTGACGCATTATCACGACAAGTGATCGCCGAGTCTACGTCGTCATCGCGTTCTGGCGCAGAAAGGCAGCGGTGCAAGAATTCTGCAGTGAAAGTTCAATTGCGCGTCGAAAGGGCGATCCAATAAATACATTACCAGAAGCCCATATTTCGATAGCCTCAGTCATATCGACCATCCGGTACACCATGCGTCGTATGGAGTCACCAGCTTCGATGGTGCGACCTGCTGAAAGGAGGGCCTCGCATAATTGCCGTTGAATCGTGATTGCAAGGTCGTCAAACTTCCACCCCGAAATCTGTTGGTCACCAAGATTGATTCCAACGCGCCCTAAAACAGTAAAAGATATACCAATGAGACTATCAATGGTGGCTGACTCATGCAATCACCAAGCTTGACTCGGGCTTGATTGAACGATTGTATGGCACATTCGTAATCGCCACTGTCCATATGCGAGTTTCCAAGGAGAAGGTGCATGTACGCCTATAATACATCAATGATGACGCTCTTGAGATGACAACTCATCGTGCACATGCCTGGACTACACATAGCTCCAAGTTATGGTACGCGATATGAAAGAGGTCATCCATACGTGCTATAGCATCGTCATGCTCGCCGGCCATGAAGAGGACAACCGCCTAATGCGAGACAAGTTAAAGAATACCAAGTTGCATCGTGCAGAAACATACCTTGACGAGAAGGAGAATGCCAACGTCCTCTGAATGGAAGCACAGAGGCGTAATATCAAAGACTCGGCATCCTGCGTTTTTATCCCCCTTTCCAACGAGAGCAACACATTTCGCAATGTAACCAACGACAGAGGACTGAATGTCGATAGACTTGGTTTCAAATAATATCAACGTCCGCGTATGAGAGAGGTTAGTAATAGCGCACCTCTTCCGCATCGGCGAGCGCCGCATCCCATTGTAGAAGGCGGGCCCAGACGAGAGCTCGACTAGCAAGTAGATGATGGGCAGTATCTGTGGATGTCGGGATCGCAGCAGTCAGCAATGCTTCCGTATCAGCAAGTTGATTGTGTTTCCATGCATCGAGGATAGCGTTGTCTATCTGAATTTCGGGACCCTATCATGTGAGTGTAGCTGAGAATTCACATGTAGAAAGAGGGCCGAAAGAAGACACGACATACTTTGATGAGAGAACTTCGTCGCCTTATGATGATCTTCCGTCTCTGTATGATGGCGAGAAGCTGATCAGATGGGGAGAATGCGATGAAATATCCTGGAATGTGGCCAAGTTTGGTGTGTGTCGTGGTGTCCCAGAACGTGACGTTGTCCTTCGTAGCGTATGTTACGAATTTCTCGTGGTGCGGTAGGGCAATGCTCGCAGTGTAGGAAGCAGGAACCGACCACTCCGAGAGAGTCGACCCAGTGGATGCATCGACTTGCTGGATTTCGTCCCCGGTTGCAACGAAGAGGTGGTTGCTGGACCAGAGGAGACCGCGGGAATGTATTCGCTCTACTTGTACGTTGAGAAGCAAGCGACCGTCATTGCTATCCCAGACCCGGATAGATCCCGGGCCGGCTGTAGCAATTCGATCTCCTTCTGGAGAGTATTTGGTTGCATGGACCACCTTGTCGTGATCAAGCTTCCGCACTTTTTGGCGTGCTCCAATGTCCCAAATAGTGGCTGTGCTGTTCCAGCCACCGGCAGTGAGGAGTCGAGTCGAGTCCGGTGAGAAATCAACGCCCCAAACCCCCCTACCTGGTTTAGCAGCAAAGACTCGTTCGTACTTGGCCGTGTCCCAAACCAACACCTCGTAGTACGACTCCGCTGCGATGTATCTGCCATCCTTGGAGACAGCAACACTGAAGACACCAGGGTTTTCGACTTTCATCGTCGCTACTCGTTCGCCGTCTTTCACTCGCCATACTTGAACACTCCTGTATCCACTACCGACGAGATACTCGCCATTCGCCGTAAACGTCGCTCCTGTTAGCACTTCCCCGGCGTTAATTTCAAATGTTTGGGAATCTTCTTGTGCAGCAATCAGCATCGATACAACTTTATCTCTCAGCGCTAGTGCTGTACAAGAATATGACTACGTTCGAATATATTGGGATTACTCTTCAGGACTACGATTATGATATTGGTCTGCTGTATTTGAAGGAGTGCTCAATACATTTGATTATGATACATGATAATAGTAATATGATACATTATCCGTGCGATATTGAATGGTAGTTTTAAATATTAGGTTTGCTTGTTGTGCGGCTCCAGCCGGTGGCTTGATTACCTTCTGTGCTGCACTCCCGGCCCGCATAATCAACGATGGTGGCACCCAAAAAGCCTGACATCGAAGCAAAGCGTCAGCAAGTCGACTCAGCACTCAAAGAGGTGCTCAGATCAATTGAGTCACTTCCTACTTCACTTCCACTTGGAACTCCTGAAGGGCTGATCGCAATGAACTTTGGCAACTTCAACATTGATGATGATGAAGGCCCCTTTTTTTCTGTCAATCAAGCATGGGAGCGGACTTTCCAGAAGACACCGGAGGCTGCAATCACAAGAGGACCGTATGGTATCAAACTTGTGCATGACTTTTTGGCATACTTTTTGCACATCCCGGGAATCGAGGCAAACGGAGGTTTGGATCTTATGCTCCTCCGTGTCACACAACTGGGAGAGCTGCTTTGTAAAGTGTACAGTTCATATGATTTGGAAATGAATGAAATGCTTGACACTAGTCTAGGTCATCAATCACTAAGGTGAACAATGCAACAAGCAGCGGACTGAAGATCAAGTTGAAGGGAATTCATGGTAGCGTATATGCATCCTATGTAACTGTTGCTCGCCATTGAGATTCCAGATCTAGATCTTGATGTGAATGATTTTGCATTGTCTGCCGGACTCGAAAAGCTTCGTAAGCACCTTAAGAAGGCATTTGACTCTCACTTCCCATTGCTTGGTGCAGGTAAGACAATGCTAAGCTGTGCGATGCGTATACTAGTGGGATCCTTATCCTATATTTTATAGTTCTCCATCCCTCAATTCGTCTAGTCTATTTCCAAGACTTAGGCAAGTGGACTGGCGATGTACCAGCACGAGCAGAGACGCTGCTAGAACACTTGTTTGATGAATATTCAAGTGATCTTGGCACGGAATCTGACCACGCACTCTCCCGCACAACAGTACATGCAGTGGCCAAGGAACCGAAGTCAATATTTGATCAGGCTATTTCACTCGGAACGACTGACTTTCTCGATGATATGTCTACACCTGGACTTGCTACCCTCAAGCAATCGGAACTAGCTACCTACTTTGGCGGAGCGTACCCATGCAAAAACCAGAATGATCCACTAGGCTGGTGGAAGGTATGACATGTGTTTCCGTCTCATTGTGCTCTCATGAATAATCCTGGGTTTGTCCAGACGCATGAAAGCCAATTCCCGGTACTCTCTCGCATAGCGCGAGATGTTCTGGCCATTCCGGGCGTGAGCGTCTCTGTCGAACGTCTCTTTTCAAGCACAAAACATACTCTGAGTGACTCGCGCTCCTCTATGACAGCCAGTACTGCTTCAAAGACAGTTTTAACGAAGGAATGGCTCAGAAAAGGCCTTGGGGATGGCGTGACTTATCTTGACAACATTTCAGTTCATCGCTCAAACCAATAGATACGAATAGATACCATTATACTCCCAATACATTTCATTACAACTACTCTATCAGTAGATATTGCTCGGGTGGTTTAAAATATACTAGAATTACAATAAATTTCGACCGAAATTTTATTGTAATAGTATTTGTACAGCCCTACTCAGCGCGCACCACTCATCGCGACGACTTGGGAATTGGCGAAGATCACGGGTGTAAACAAAGAAGTTGTGGTACTGCCCGTCCGTGTTCCCACCCTGACAGCGCTCATTTCAAATGGAGCACGAAGTTCGATACGTTGGGGGACTGCCCGAACTCAAAAGGTTTGTGGCACAAGACGTTATCTCTACCGTCATGCGTCAAACTTCAAGCATGGTGATCACCACATTACCCCCATCGTTGTTTATTGCTAGAACCGCCTCTCCAAAAATGCGGCGATACGCAGAGTACTACTCTGGCAATGGCATCCGGTTAACAGTCTGACCCGATCAGGCAGGGAAATAGGTGTGTCTCCAATAATGCGTCGAGGATGTGAATCGTATGAGCGGAGCTGTTCTCGGCCGGCAGGGTCCCTAAGAAGTTGCAGAGCATAGTGTGCTGATACCCAAGTGTTTGGTGCGACTCCCCCATTTCCTACGCAGTCGTGATCATTAACTGCATCTGTGCCAGGGACCGTCTCCACCCTCTGTTGCTCTTCCTTGACTGTCGCTATTGCTACCAGTTCTATTCATCTTTGTCTATTCAAATGACAGCACCTGGTGCGTCATGCCTTTGATTTGCATCTCCATCATGGACTCCGTTTCAATCCAGCACCCACCTCCCCTCGAGCACCTCCACATGGGGATTGAAGGGCTACCAACTCTTGACCTTGTTCGATTGTCCCCGTAGAGTCCTCGTATAGGCCAGGTGGCGATTTTCACCTGAATATGAGAACATACCTCTTTCCGTCGCCTTATTCGTCAGGGGAACATGTAGATGCAGCGTCTTGGTGTGTACCATTGTTGGATCTCGACAGAGACACTGATTGATGGTGACGAAACGGAGGATCGGGCCACCATGCTTCACATTAACATCTATGACGCTCATATGGTATCATGTTTTTTCGTTCGTCTCTTGGTGCCTTGCTTTGAACTGGTCGACGATACCATTGTAGTCTCGTAAGTTGCTTCTCCTATATTAGCGTTTGCACCTGATCTGTTTCGCAAGATGTTAATTGCACATGATTGTTATTGCATTGTCGCGTCACCGCAGTTTCGAGAAATAATCCTTGTATGAAAACAGTTTCGTCATGTCTCGACTCTCAGTATCAGCTCAATAGCCAGGTCTGGGTTCTCCTGAGTCTATCTACACAGGTCCTAGAACAGGGAAGGATAGCTTTAAATTTTTCATGGCCACCACTCGCTACGTGCCTCTTTCAATGCTGCGTTTGACTTTGCTTTGGTGGCGTTTCGAGCTGAGCAAGAAAATCGTAAACGAGTCCAGTGGTATTTGCTATCACTGCATATCCAGCAGCAGCTTCGATGACGAATGTTCCCGTATGTCAGCGATCCAGGATTGGCTTGTTCCAGACCAATCCCAAGGGATGTAATGACTGCGTGTCCTTGCATTGAAACCATAATAACATCCAGACGACAGTATATGAAACAGTCGAATTTATCCTGAATAACTGATTCGGAAGAGCCCGTCGGCGGGAGAGTTTGAGTGCCCATCGATAGCAGACCGTGCGCTCCCGCCCATCCCACCACCACCGAGTGTGTGCAGATCGGCGGAGGCGGGGCCGGTCGTTCAAGGGAGATATCAGCTAGGAGGGCTAACGCAGAGCTAATCAATTGCGTGGTGGACATGGCCAAGGAGGGTCACACGAAGGGCGGGGTCACCGGGCGGGATCGGTTAACTTTCCCGCCTATGAGCTCCACCAAAGTTCGAGCGCCGACAAATTGTGCCGCACACAGCATGATCTCGCCCAAACCCACCCAGACTACTATCCCCACCAATGACTTCGGCGGTCAATGACTCCGGCACTTTCCTTATGAGAGATGTAGTTTACACGCCAAGGTCACGCTCAGTTGTCACTCTGGTGTCACCTGCTGTAGCTGAGCTTGAATCTACTTCCTCATAAGGAAAGTAGTGAAGACTCGACAATTCACCCCCTTAACTGTTTTCGCTATCTAATACAATGATTCAAACTACTCTCTAGTATTATTTCACTGAACATGTCGCGCTAACATTGCTACTATGAGTACATGTGACGACCTTGCATTTATGAGGCTTGAAGGGAATCTAAGCGGAGTTCGATTTCACGTGTGTGACACACCGTGACTATTTGTGACAGTGCTGTGACTGCCGAAGTCATTGACCGCCGAAGTCATTGGTGGGGATAGTATTACTCGCACCCAAACCGGCCATTTCAGGGATGCCCGCCCTGAAATAGGTCCAACCTCGTGTTTTCTGCGCTCATTTCGTTTCCACAGCCTAAACGAAGTACAGCGTTGCGTTGGGGGACTGCTCAAAGTCAAAACGCTCGTGGTGTGACAAAAGATCACCACCATCGAGCACGATAATCACTGTCATGTCTCGTGATTCGCTCTTGCAATCATTGTCTTGCCCTCTTCGGGTCGGCCGTTTGTGAGATTCTAACACATCGGCCCAGGTTTGTGGCCGGGCAGCGCTTCGCGCTGCCGCCCGACCCCACTGTCTCTCCTGGCCTCTCTCCTCCATCACGCGTCACGTCACAGGAGCGACGTCCATGTTGTATCTACTGTAGCAGACCAGTGCAAAAAAAACAGTAAACATCTCCACAACGAAAGCTACACCCTTCTGGTCTCGAGTACACGGATTCTGATTGAGTGTATCTACCTACGTTTTTCTAGATTTTTATTTGCATGCTTCGACGCTAGAGACGTGCGAATTTTTACCCTCCATGCGCTCGCAATACAAAATTCGGGTCACGCCGGGTCACACATCCGCCACGGTCGGGGCTTGTAAAATCCAACTCAGACGAGGAGGTTGCAGGTGCCGTTTGCCTGGTCGCTGATGCCGAAGAGGAGATTAAAATTTGTCACAGATGGCGATCTTCATCAATTCATACCTGAAGAAATGAGCATACAACTCAATTTTTCCTCAATCGAACATGATACGGATATTCCTTATCAACTACCCCATGACCTCCGGGCCTCATCTCCTTACTCAATAATTCTGATTGTCCAGATTTGGGGTTCCGATGTCCAATACCCCTGGGTATTCTGACAGTTTTGGCTGATTTAGAGCCGCAACACTCTTTTGACCGCTACCAAATTTTTGGCTATCAATTAAGTACATATGTATCTACTTCGCATAATTTTTGTGCACCAGCAGAACACGAGGAATGCGGTGTTCTGAAAGATTTGTGTTCTACGAGCATCTAGTAATAACATTCAAACGACAGCATATAAAGCAGCCGAATTTATCCTAAATAACCGTCAAAGTACATCTAGCACTCGTACACTATTCGTCAACCTGCCCAATATTTCCGGCGTGATCTCCTTCACTTGTACTTTGATCAATGTCTCTGTAGCGACTCGCTTATATTCGTTCGTGTTCTGGCGTCTCGCGGCGAGCAACAAAGCACCAAACGGTTGGCTGAGTCGAGCAATAAATTGGAGGACGTGCGTTCGCTTCTCGGAAGGTGATATGGTCGATGGAGGTGAAAGAGATTCTGTGTCCGCGATGGATACAAGAGACTGTCTGCCAGCCAAAGTGGTCGAGGGAGCCAAGGGTGATACGATATCCTGAACGGATGTTCCGCCAAAAGTTCGCCCAAGGGAGCGAACTTCTCGTGCTTTCTGCGTTGATGCACCAATTGTCTCTGGTACATTCCCAACAAGCCATCGATCGAGGAGGAACTCGATCCAGGGGTGGACGAGGTGTAAAGAACCCAGTTGGGAGAGGTCTTCCTTAGTTCTGATCTCTACAATCCCAAGGCCGTTCGTCTGCGCACGGAAGACACGTTCCGACCCATCCGAAGAAACCAACACTTGGCCTAGCTTGAAGGTGAGACACGGAAGCTTCATGCGGCGTCCTGCGAACGACGGGACCGGGAGCTCATTCACTCTGTCATACAAATCTGCGAGCGGGGCAAGGCCGAGCGAATGAATGCTGGGAGCAAGTATTTCCAGTTCAGCCTCGGAGATGGATGGCGGGATGTGTGAGGTAGGAGGATGACGAAAGACAGTGATCGAGGCTGGAAGGCAACTGTTAAAGCAGCCTGATCTCCCTGTCCATGCAAGGATACTCGTGTCTCCGGAACTCATGAGTAGCTGTGATAACAGTCGTCCAAGCGCCTTGTCCCC
>JBBPMY010000562.1:0-14192 GCA_038090615.1 Phylloporus gajari
ATCAGACATTCTATATCAGTCAGCTCTTCCTTCTTATCATTAATGTCATCATGATTTCTCATTCATTATTCATCCTTATCATGATGACTGATATATTATTACTCATGCTGACTGATACTGACACTGCTTATGTTTTGCTATTGGCTCAGATAAGAGCCTTTACTGCAATTGGCCACCATTGTTCTATCTATTTAGAACTACTATATATATATACAAATAAAGCTGTACTGTATATAAGAAGGAGCTTTCCACATATACACTTCTCCAATAGAATTTCTATCCTCTGTTCTCTTGTATTGTTTGTTACAATTTCTCTTTTCTTGCTTAGTCATATGAATTCTGGATGTTATTTCTTTTCTCTATGATTACTCACTTGCTCTTAGTCATCAGCCTGATGACTCATCATCATTCCTAATCATAGTTCATTCTATCATCTTCTTGGACATTCCACCACATTCCATATAGTCATCTTGCTGACTGATCCTGTGTACTTTAGTTCTTTCATATTCCATCTGTTTCTATACCTTAGGTATATAAACCTCCTCTTCCTTTTTCTCTTTTCTTTTTCTTAAGCTAGTTCTCCTCAGAGTTACTGCCTGTACCTCTAGACTAGCAATCCATTGATCTTTCCTCTCATTGACCCTCATCTCTTTAAGCCCCCATCTGTGCTCTGAACAGGTAGTTTGTCCTTAGAACCTCTAGTCTCCAGGTACCCAGTTCACTGTCTCATGAACAGTACCTTGTCTCTGGGTGTTCAGTTCACTGTCTTGTAAACAACACCTCAACCTGATCGGCCATCAATCATTTGGTTATCTCAGACCTAGTCAACTACCCATCTCCTGGTTACCTTTGAAAGTTCTAGCCACCTATTGATTGTTATCTTCTAGTCTCAAGTCTTAGCTCTAGTCTTTAGTCTTCTGAGGTTATGCTTTGCCCTACCCAGACCAAGTGTAACAAAAGAACTTTCAGAGTAGAAGGCTTCAAACGGTTGAGGAAAAGAGTTAAGTGGGAATTCTCACTTGGTGTTAGGAGACTTGAGGTGATAATCAAGGATAAGGTAGTGCTTGGTGTAAACACTGAGTACAAGAGAACAGAGATAGATATTCTGTTAGAGGAGTGATTAGGTGGGAGCTCCTCCTTATATACAGTACATTGTGTTTGTATCTGTATGGTTGTTCTAAATATATAGAACAATAACAGCCAATGGCAGTAAACTCTCTTATTGTACTATTAGTAATAGCCAATAGCAAAATATGAGCAATGTCATACAGAAAATGTAATGATCCATTATGATAGGATCATGTGTAATCATGCTTACTAGAATGATAAGATAGATAAGAAGATAAGCATGATCTAGCATCTAATTGATGCTGAATAATGATGACATAATCATCATTCTCAACAAGAACTAGCTTCTCTTCAAGTGACTACCTTCATGTAGCTTGTCCACCATTTCACACAGACCCTCAGTCAACCCTGCATGGGGCACCCATCATACTCCTTGACATGAGTCAGGAGAATCCTTAGACACTTTGCCACCGGCAGAACTTGAGTACTCACCTGAGACTGCCCAACCTCTAGATTCACCTCAAACATCCCCATTTCTTCTGTCAAAGAAACTGACTACATTGAACAACTTGCAGATCACTTCAATCAAACTTTAGATCTTCCTGCAGAATTCACCATGAACACATGGTCTACCAGTAGGGTGCACAGAGTGCATCAACAGGGGAAAAAGCCAGGTGGTCTTCTTAGCCTTAATCATTGGTAAAGGTGGGCTGGAGATCTTTAAGACTTCATGGAAAAAGCATCCAACTGTATGGTGGTACATGCCTACAGACAGAATACCCCTGGCATATACATGTTCTGGTCAAGGGGTGGTGTCTGGACTCCAGAATTATGGAGCTGCATTGGTTAGTCTCTCCTACATGGGTCAACTCCCTAGCAAGATTCCAGAGTGGTTTCTGGGTAAAAGGCAAGACCTGGTGGGCCTGACAGCTGTGAGGCTTAGGGTAATGGGAAGCCTAGCCATGAGGCAGGTGGGCTGTAGTCCACTGGTGACTCTCTGAGTTGCCATTGGGGCTGAAGAGGACAGACACCCAGGTCAGTCATAGGTATGATGCATGCTGAGTCGAGGAATGTCCTATCAGATCAAGTCAAGCCAGGGATGCACTCTAACCCAGACAGTGCAAGTCATGCACATGGCTTAAAGTGTAAACATGCTTCGGATTAGGGACACTAGAGTAGCTGTGTTCTCTAGCTGCTGATGGTCCTTAGACATATGTCAACATCTCCAAAATTGACAAACTCTTTGACTCTGAGGAATATGAAGAACCTGACCCAGAACCCACTGAACCACCTTCAGCCATGTCAACCAAACCTGTTGAACTTCACCTCACCCCACCCAAGCATTTCAATAGGGATTTCCTTAAAGCCAAGCAATAGTATGACTCTGTAGCCTTCTATCTCCTGGTCAACAAAGAGATCTACAACATGGATGAGAAAAAGATCACTTTCACCCTCTCTTATATGACCAAGGGATCTGCCTTGACCTGGGCTACCAATGTCCATGCTAAATGCATCAAAAAGGAAGACCCTGACCTCAGAACCATGAAGGACTTTACGAAGAGGTTCTACAATGACTTCAAACAACATGACACCATCAGGGTAGCCATCTCCTGGCTGGCCATCACTCAAATGACCACAAAAGGAGGGAAATATGAACCCTCCCTTGCTGATTACCATGTGGAATTCCACAACAAGTCCACCCTTGCCAATATCACTGACCAAAACATCTTGATCAGGTATTATTCTGTCAGAATCCCCGACTTCCTCATGAAATGAGTCTTTGACATGGAGACTGTACCAGAAACCCTAGAAACGTGGATAAATAAGGTCTCCACACTCAACACCCAGTACGAATGAGCCTGAGAAATCTCCAGTTGTCAATCCTCTTCCTCCTCTTCCATGTCTATCACTCCTTCTCTACTCCAAAGGCAGAACATGACCCTAACACCATGGATGTTGATGCTGTATGCATTGGCAAACTTACTCCAGAAGAACACCAAAGATGCTTTGCCAAAGGACAATATCTTCACAGTCAGGAAAAGGGGCATTCTGCTAGGGACTGTAAGAAGTTCCAGAATAACAAACCCCTCTCTCCCTGTCCACGAGTCAAGAAGATTGAAAAGGAAGACCTTCCACACCTGGAAGAAATAGAGGATGGTGATGAGAACAACAAGGTTGCCCACATTTTCTTCATGGTGACTAAGGATTTTTAGACCAGAGGCCTAGATTGATGCTAGTCACCTCCACTCCTAGTACATGTGCATGAGTCCATGTAACAATCCCTAGAACTATGAAATCTATGCAAATCTCTGTTCAACTTGTAGTTCTCTCACACACCATGAAAACTGTTGACACCTGAGCTCTCATAGACAGTGGTGCAGATATCTCCTGCATTGACTGGCAGTTTGTGTGAAAGCATAAACTCCCCACTACGAAACTTACCACTCCCATCCCAGTCAGGAACGCAAATCAAACTCAGAACAAAGGAGGGGCCATTCACTTCACCTCTACCCTCTTTGTTAACATCGAAGGGATCACCCACTGCATCCTTTTCCATGTCATGAGCTGTGGCAATGAGGATATCATCCTCAGACTCCCCTGGCTTTGCCATGCTAACCCTACCATCAACTGGGAGACCTGCACCCTCTCCATCTCTGAGACCACGGACCAATCCAAAGAACTCTACACTGACTTCATGTCAGACACTGATTGGCACAACTCCTACTTCATATGACCTAGGGTCTTCTACTCCATTCCAGATCATCACAATGTCTCAGCTGTCTATGACTCTTGCCTCTTCAAATACCTTGACTATAAAGAGGAATCCACCTATATAGACCACGCTGTGACCAACCGAGTCATCCACTGAATCATCTGAGGAGACATTAAGCACTTCCTAATCAATTCCCCTATAGTCGCCAAACTTACCACAGTAACTGAACTCGCCATGGCTGCTGAATTGGTCAAACCCAAAGTCACCCTTCCCCCTGAGTATGCCGACTTTGTCAAAGTCTTCTCCAAAGAAGCCACTGACCATGTCCCTCCTGCTCACCCCTATGACCATGAGATCAACCTTAAGGATAAGTTCATCTCAAAAATTGGCAAACTCTACCCTTTGTCTCCTGACAAAAAGAAGGCTGCCAATGAGTTCATCAATGAGAACCTTGCCTCAGGCAAGATCCACCCCTCTTCCTCCCATTTTACCTCATGATAGGTTACAAACCCCATGCTCTACCTACTGTCCTCCCTGAATCCCACCTCCCCACCATAGAACAACATCTCAAGACTCTTGCTGCTGCCCAAGATAAAGCTCTCACTGCTCATGAACTTGCTAGACAAATCATGGCATCTCATACCTGCCAAAAGTTCACCCCCTTCACTAAAGGAGATAAAGTGTGGCTAGAAGCCCAGAATCTGAAATGTCCAACAAACCCAAAGTTTGCTCCAAAGTGAGAAGGACCCTTTGTCGTCACCAAGGTACTAACCCTGCTCTCTTACCAACTCCACATTCCCAGTACCTGGAAGATCCACCCCATTTTCCATGCCTTGCTTCTCACACCCTATCATGAAAATGACGTTCATGGCCCAAACTACCTGGCCCCACCCCTGGAACTAATAGAAGACAAAGAAGAGTATGAAATCAAGCAGATATTAAGACATTGTGGCAACCAGTCGTCACAACAATACCTGATCTGATGGAAAGGGTACACAGCTAAAGAAGACTCTTGGTAATCCAAGTGGGACCTTAAACATTCTAAGGCTGCTCTCAATGACTATAAAAGACGTCACCCCAAGACCTTTCCCTCCATTGAATGAGCTACCACTTCTATCCCATCATCACCACAGCAAAACTTGCCCTTCCTGTCCTTTTCATCATGCTCATCGAATTCTACTCATCTGAAGAACAACTCACCATCACCCACACTCACTCTCACACTGTCTGCTTCACAGACACCCTGTCCTCTCCTACCACCTCTATCACTGCCCTTTCCAAGATAGCTCCTCCTTCTGAGGCTGTTGCTGAAGGCAGTTGGAATGAGCCAGCATGAGTACCTACACCTTACCCCTCCGTTGTCACCCCTGACATCCCTCTTGCCAGAGAATGCCTCAGAGAGCTCCTCTACCACAACCAGAGAGAAGAACTCCTCTGTTACCTCTCCTGTGACCACCTTGCAGTCCCCATTTATGTATATCTCAACTGCGACTCCCCCCTCATACTCCTTTATCCGACTTTCTTTTCTTTAGACAACATTCAACCCCTGTCTGTCCATGCCAAGACCCATCACAGCCTCCTTAAAGCCATGCATCAGCTAGGCATGCTTGAGTTCCTCCAAGACCTAGAGCAGTACCTTTGCAAGCTTGCAGAACAGTGGTAAGCCCACATTGCTCTCCTCCCCACTTGTAGCACTTCTGAGGTGCATACCCTGTCCACACCATCTGTCTCATCTTCTCCCCTAGGCTCAGACAAAGAACGAATTCTTCAATGTGAGGAGAATTGGTGGACCGGCCATGACAGTGAGGGACCCTTGCTGTACAACCACTCCCACTGTTGGAATATTTAGGAGCTATTTAGGAGCTATTTCCGCTTTAGGTGCTTACTTAATCTAGCCTACATCACACCACACTTTATTCTCTGGCTACTTAGTGACTTACCAGGTAGTCAAGGTACTTACATACTTATACTCTGAATACAGTGACTTACCAGGTAGCCAAGCCAACAACCTTCTTCACCTTCTTCAGGTTATGAGCCCTGGCAGCTCCCAGTAACTCAGTTCACTCACTCAACTCAGAAAATGTCACCCCAGCATAGCAAAAACTCATGGAAAGAGGCTGCGCAGTGGCAGCACAAGTCACAGCTATTCAACAGCTACTGTGACAACTGTGTGTGATGCAGACATAGGGCAGAAGATTGCAAAGACCCACCTCTAGCATCAAGACCACTGGTAATTCAGCAGGCCATAGTATGGCACTGAAAATGGAACCAGGAACTCAATGCCGAAGAGCAGGCACTTGAACTCAAGTTGTCCAGCCTACCAGTCCTTTGCGCAGCCATGGCAACACCTGCACGAGTCAAAATAGTCAACAACGCAACCATTGACACCCTGGATACAAGCACAACATGTACTGCACCAGTAGTGCCAGTGGATGGGTCACAAACCCCACAGGAACAGCCACCTGAAGAGTGCACTATGGACTTAAAGGTCAAACCAGCGGAAGAGATGGGCAGGATGGCTCACATAGCCAGAGGGACATATTCCCACACAGACAGCCAGGGTTCTCAAGACTCCCGCAGTGACAACCACAAAGTTGGTGAGGCACCTGCTAGTGTGGATGTTGACCAGGTCACACTCAACAGCACCTATGGAGAAGGGTGGAGCCAGCTACTCCCTGATACCCACCAGAATGTGGTGGTGAGCTGTTCTCGTGCACAGGTAACTCCAAATGACAGCACAAGCACCCACAGTGTATCACACACCCATGAAATGGCCCCACCACGAACACCAGAAAACCCTGAAGACATGCCAGGCAATGACTCACATCACCCAGATGCACCCTCAGAGCTGCCTGATGCAGCAGATATCCCAGCAGATGGATGGCAGGTTGAGACAGTGAAGGGGAAGTGGTCAGATGGGCAAACAGATGGGTCGGACATGGTCACAAGGGCCACAGATGGCGACAGCAATGAAGCGCATCAACCAGGAACACCAGGGGAGCCTCCCGATAAGGTACCCAATGTGGCGACTGCACCTGCACCTGTTGAAGTCGAACCAGGTGGCAAAACCACAGTCAAGGGCACCATGCACGACATCAGCAAACTGACCCTTTACCTTAGCCGAGTCAGCAGAATTTTGCTGGAGCCCCGATCTGTCACTGCCTGTCACTGCCCGTCCATGCTTGTCACTACAGCCACATACTGTCACAGGCTAGTAATACATGTACTAGTCTAATCTTACATCTAATACAACTGCAGAATCAGAATGACTTGGATCAACAGATAGGCATCGTTTATCTGCCCTTCATGTTAACGACATCGTGCCATCATAGCAGGTAGGACATACCAACGTGAGATTCTCCTCGCATTCCATATTCGACCGTAATGGGTAGGCCGCTTTTGCGGATTATGAAGCAAATGTGTCCAACGAACCGGTCAGCGGTTTGGAGGTCTTCCTCAGTTCTCTCTAGCAGTAAGTGGTTGTATTGAAGGGTGAGCGTATTCTGGTGAACAATCTGCAATGCAAGGTTTCTGCGTATGAGTTGCACTTCCCGGTCTGCGTGAGCCACTTCCAACAGAATATCTGCTTCAGCACTATTTCTGGGAGGTGGTACAACAATGTTGGAGTCCATGCTTTGTGACTTATTAGCAAGAAAATTAGTTCAACAATTGACTTATAGCGGAGCCGATCAGACTCACCAGCCATTCAAAATCATCCCCTCGATCGCTATCTCGCAAATTGTCGTTGCTGCCTGCAGAATGTTGCAAGATGGATGATTGAAGAGTTTGAGCAGCCAGGCGAACGAAGTATGAAGGCGTGATGGTATGCGGATGAAGACATGACCCAAGTGGGGCCAAATGGAAGAAAGAGTCTGACGTAATCTTCGGTCTGCTCATTTGTGGTTGATTGGTAGGCACATCCATTGCTCTGACACGACAACAGGTAAACGATGGACTGTTGGGTGATATGTGGGAATGTAGTAGGTATTGATATGCTCCGCTTTGGACTTACTTCTTACTAAGAGTATTACTAACACACGGTTCGGTTAAGGCTGGTGAAGTGTCATATAATTGCATTTAAAAGGGTGGATTGTTTCAAGTTTCTAAGCAATACAGAGTAATTTACAGTGCAAAGGACAAAGTCTGCCTGGCCCTGGCAAACCTGGCACGATTGTGTTATTTTATTGTCGCTATACCTTTTGTCTGATGTACCTTTACAGCGGTGTTGATCCTGGTCTTGTATGCATGAATTCAGCTGACCTCATCAAGTGTGACCACAAGTGATGTAGCGTCCATGTGCAGGAATGCCTTGAGCATCTGGTCCTTGATCATGAGTGTGTTGAGGAGCAGCGTGTTCAGCGCACCCAACAGGCTGCCTCAAGGCTGGATAACGAGAAAATGTTGGGTATATCGTGAACATACCTGTCTCTGACTGCACCAAGCTGGCCATAAAGTGACAAAAAGGTCTAACAGACCGGGTAGCAAGTGTTCCATCCCAGACGAGAGTGCAGGTGATAAATGTTTGATCGGGACAACGGTAGCTTGGATCTTGATGAGAACGTATTTGAAGCGGGCCTGGTAACATTCCATGTCAATGAGTTGCCATTTGAGAAGTTGGACCTGTGCTTGGATGGACATAACCCATACACCAGTCCCTTTAAGGCATCTAGCAGATCCTGGCTTGGAAATGTGCCCATAATGAAGACAATCTCGAAGACCTAGACCATCTTGTCAACGGGATCACGCGTGGATATAACAACGGATATACTTCGAATTTTCAGTCCCAGCCAGAAAGGGCCAGGAGGTGGGTAACAACAGGGACCAGCGGCACTTGAAGATAACGACTTGAACTGTAATATCGACCGTCCTTGCAGGTAATGTTTGCAAGCCTGCTGCTGGTGCTTGTGACCATCAGCCTACTTGTTTTCGTCCTCAGCGATATCTTTATAGGGTGCACAACGCTATACTCACCTGAGAATTTTCAAAACAGTGGTATTTGTTTGGTGTCGACACCATCGAGTGAAGGTTCAAATCGTGTTCAACGCCAGAGGCTGGTCTTCGCAAGTCTTCCGGAAAGACCCGAGTGAGTACGTATCGGATAATCTGAATTTTACCCTTTGGCAGTACTTCCTAAGTACATGGAACTGGCGCTTCATCATATCTTCTATTCATAATGCCCAGGCCCAAAGCAAATCACAGTAAGCCCAAGACCATTAGCTGTCCCCTGTGCGGCAAAAGGTTCTGCTCAGAGACAAATGTTTTGCAGCACATGGGTCAACCAGTGGGGTCGTGTGGGCCCACCTGGCATGAGGAGGTTACACATGCTCTCCATCAGGCCCATTACTCACAAATCCCACCACTCGCAATGCCCCGAACCCTGGACAACCCATTTGATGTCGAGTCCAATCCTGTTGGTGACAATACATGCGACTTTGGGGACGCCCCACCTCACGATGATTCAGGTTATGATTGCTATGACCAGGATCCTGGCTTCTTGAACTCTGACTTCTCCATGAACAGCGAAGACGACTATGATATGAATCAAGATATACCAGAAGAATTCGTAGAGGCGTACAAGGGATGTAGCGAGGCATTCCCTGGTGGAAAGTCTTTTATAGACAGCTTCAGGCAGGATAAATATGCTACAGAGAGACGAGAGAACCTTTACTTCCCCTTCGCATCGCGAGAAGAATGGCAATTCGCCTCCTGGCTCCTTCGCTCACATTTGAGCCTCTCCAACATTGATTCGTTGCTTGCACTGGACATCGTAAGTGATTTCGGATCAACTACCCATGGTTTTGAAGAAACTTTGACTTCTAGCTCAAATGTGTACCACTATCCTTTCGAACTGGAAAGCAGCTGCGAACATGTGCCGAAATGCTACCATCAGGACCTGCGTGGCTTTGTGAAACCATCAAACCCAAAGGTTGGACAAAGAATGCCATCCGGGTGTTCTACCGCCAGCCACTTGAGTGTCTTCAAGCACTTTTGAGTCACCCGTTACTCGCTCCGCACCTGACTTTTGTCCCTTGCAAAATATGGACCTCTGCTGTGAAGATCTGTCGTATTTACGACAACTGGATGAGCAGTGATCAGGCTTGGGAATTGCAAGTAAGGTTTTCATTGGTGAAACAGAATATTGACATTAACTGTATCTAGAACCAACTTCCAGGTGGAAGCACGCTCTTAGGTGTAGTCCTCTCCTCCGACAAAACCAACATTTTGGTAATGACTGGAAATCGAATGGCACATCTGGTACTCATTAGTCTCGCCAACCTCAATGCGAAGATTCGAAGCAAGATTTCTCTCCACGGCTACATGCTTCTTGCACTTCTCCCGATTCCCAAGTTCGTTCACAAGAATACGTGCATGTGGAGCCTCATGCAAGATCGCCTTTTTCACAGCGCGTTGGACTTAATCCTGTGGCCCTTGAAGATCACTGTTTCTGTCGGTGTAATGATGAATGACCCGGCTGGAAATCTTCATTATTGCTATACTCCACTTGTGGGGTGGATAGGGGACACCCCTGAGCAATGTGTCATCTCTGGAACGAATCTGAAAACATCCCCTATCATGATAGCTAAATTGAAAGACTTTGGTGACTCATTCCGTCATGCCCCCTGCATGGCATCTGCTACTCTTGCGGCCATGGGGATTGCAGGCCATAAAGAAGATCCGCCAGATTACAAGGAATTTTTGAAGTCGATTCAGGCACTGGGACTTAACAGTGTTCTGATTCTAGTCTGGATAAACTAGGCACTTTCGCAGCCTTCGTCTTTCCTGCATGTAGAGGCCCTTCATCACTTGATCTGCTTTTGTTGGGACCATGATACTCAGTGGTGTATCACTGTCGTAGGAGCGGAAGAACTCAACTTTCGGTTCTCCCTGATCCAAACAACGGTCAGGTACTGGTCATTTGAAGACAGCGTTTTGAAGCTTAAACAGGTCACAGGTCGAGATCACTGGGCTGTACAGCATTACCTAGTTGGTATTATTGCTGGTGCGGTCCCCAGTCAATTCCTGACGGCTGTCCGAGCCCTTGCTGAATTCCGATATCTCACTCAAGCCCCACGCTTCACCGACAATACACTCCTCAAGGTTTCGAACGCTTTGCAAGAATTTCATGACCATAAGGATGCTATTGTAAGTGCTGGAGGGTGAAAGGACAATTGGGAGATCCCCAAGTTAGAGTTACTCCAAAGCGTCGTTCCAGACATTCGTCAGTCTGGTCCCATCATGCAATGGTCTGCAGATCCCATGGAGCACGCACATGTCCAGGAAATCAAAGTTCCTGCTTGAGCAGGAAATAACCAAGATTATTATAGTCAAATAGCTCGGTATCTAGATCGCTCTGAGAAATGTCTGCGGTTCGACATCGCCACCTACTTAGAAAGGAACAACGGCGAGATTATGGGACCAGCAGAAGACGAAGACGACAAGAGAGCTTTTAACGACAACAACGAACATGAACCTGATTCAGAAAACCCATCTCTTCTCGACCACCTTGGCCTAGCTCCCTTTTCCCAGGTCAACTACTTTGAGAAAGCCAATGCGATCTCTTGCGGTGACTTTCAGAATGCCCCCCTGCCCCACCGAACTTTCTCTACCACCACCTCTGCATTTCACCTATCGCTCAAACCTTCACTGTGATTGAGCATAGACGAGGCCACCACCAAATTCAATCTCCCTGATTTTCGTGCAGCGATGCGAGAATACTTTTACCGCGTCGAGAGCTTATCGCCACATACTATCTCTGGCGCAAGAAACCACGATGAAGGTGGTGGCTTACCTTTTGAATGCCTACAGATCTGGTTCAAGTTTCAAATTCAACAGATGTGCTACCATGAGATGGTCCTGGATGCACTGCAGACATTGCGAGCGATCCCCCCTTCAGCAGACGGTCACTACGGTCTATATGATTCAGTCGTTGTCAATGCCACGCCAGAAAGCACTTGGCCAAAACAAGGCCTAGACAGTACATCGTCGTGATCGTATATTGACGACTACTCACTCTTGCTGCGTGAAGGTCATTCAATTGTTCAAGTGCAAATGATATTTCGTCCCCTCAATTCTGACGGTTTCCTCACGTATGTACAGTGCTTCGATCTTGTCCCTCAGCGCAGACGACCCACACACCCCAGGACAGGTATGCACCTTTTGTGGCGTGCAGTTCGGCCAGATGGTACTCGCATAGGTGGCATTATTCCTCTCTCGTTAATTCGGTCACCCACTCACCTGATTCCCAATTTTGGTGATGTTGCTCACAATTGTTTGACACGTCAGAACAGCTATGAATTGATGACGGAATTTTGGTTGAATAAATTTTGGTCTAAGCAGTTCTATTATGCTCTATCGCCTTGATTTGTATGAATAGAAGTTACTGATCGCTTTATCATTTATCTCATCAATCAATTACTGTTATGGACTCAAATTCACACCTTTGAGTCTCAGGTAGCTTGATTTTTACTACCAGTACCTATCACTCTGAGTTATACCCTGCGCTTTTCAATAGGGCCAGTACCGCAGCAGGAAAGCGCAAATGTACAGAAGGTAGCAACTCGTTCCCTAATTGGTTCAAGTCAAAGAAAAAAATTGACACACTAACAGCCCTGACCTGTGCATGCACATGCGACACCGCGCAACAACACTCGAGTAAGTCTTGTCTTTGTGTTCAATAGCTAGCCAAATCCCATAAGTTTATTCCTAGCTCGCTAGTGTTCTGTTGCCGTATAGATGTAAATCAGACGGATATTGTCAAAACGTGGATTGCTTAGTTGACAACGACACAAGGGACTTCCTCTGGCGCCTGAGCAAGTCTGAGACTCAAGGGCTGCTGGAAGCTCTCTTCCCTGACTCTGTTCTGTTTGCTTCTTCACACCCAACGGTTGGAATGATTTCAGACGTCTTGAATGATCTATGGGACAAAAGGCTCTACGGAATGACAAAAAGCAGGGAGGAGCGATGGATTAATTTTCCGACGTCCAAGGGGAGCATGGCTGAAGTGAACATGGCAACATTCTTGAATGGAATCCTGGACGCAGTCGATGGCTTCACCAGAAAGAAGACCAACAGGTTCTTGTCAAGATTCTTATCGTTCGTTGACAAATAGCTGACATGGGGCATAGGAGATGACATGCGCGAGGAGCCCAAAAGTTTCTCACCAGATCTTATCTACAATGAAAGCCCGACCTGGTGCTCAGTCCCGACGGCGCAGATTTGGACTGGAGGGACGTTCTCGTTTTTGGGGAGATGAAGAATAAGAACACTAGCGACACGCAAAGGACCTCCTCCACAGAAGTTGCTGGGAAAACTGGTGTGCTCTTATACGCTCAAGATGGGAGACATGCTGCTCCTTCCCTTCAAATTCTTGGAGAACATATTGGCCTGACTTTTTTTGACCGAGGAGGTTCTCTTGAAACGCACTGCATTGACATTCATGCTGATCCAGAAATCTTCTTGCACATTGTAGTCGGGCTTGCCACAGCAAGCTTCTCAATGCTTGGATTTGACACTTTGCTACTCGATGATACTGGAAGCAAGCGTGTATTGATCGCCTGGAAGGGGGGGATGGAAACGAAGGAGGTCACCATTGACAATTTGCTTTTCATTTCAGACATCATGCACGGGCGTGGGTCAACCCTTTGGGCTGGGTCAATGGATTCCGACTCAAATGATGCCGACTCTACAAGGGACTCCCAGTCGAAAAACACAATGTGGCCTCGTACACGAAGAGGGGTCGTCATCAAAGACTCCTGGATAGATCCATTGCGAAAATACATGGAAGGAACTATCCTAGCCCTTCTGAACTCTGCTGGAATTGTAGGCGTCCCGACACTCATACACAAAGAACAAGTTCAAGGATCCCATCCAACTCGTCCCGATTTTCTCGTCAATCAGTCAACACACGTTCTTCATTCCCTTCTTTCTGAGGCCAGTCGCAATGCAAGCCACCGTCAGTATCAACTACGGGTTCTCTCGCAGCTCATTACCGAGCCTATCGGACTTGAGATCCTGAAGTTTAATTCACTCGCCAAACTCCTCATTGCATTCATTGATTATGTCCAGAGTAAGACACTTTTACTTACTGATTCATTCTCTTTACTGATTTAATGGTGTGTCTCAGCCCATAAGGATGTGGTTGAAAAGGCACATCAGTAAATCACCAAAAACCCCCTAGACACTCACAGACACTCACAGAAACATCACCTAAGCCATAGATTGTCACAGAACACCCAGAAGCCCTAGAAGCCCTAGACATTTAGTGTTACAGAGTCATAGAGACATACAGAAGCTCTAGAAGCCCTAGAATTCCTAGACACCTAGACTCATAGACTCATAGAGACACACAGAAACCATAGAAGCCCTAGAATTCCTAGACATCTAGACTCATAGACTCATAGAAACACACAGA
>JBBPMY010000563.1:0-14181 GCA_038090615.1 Phylloporus gajari
TACATAGTATTCCTTCGTCTTCCATATTTGCTTACAGTCGTACATCAACACATAAACAAAATACCAACAACACTGTATCAGTATCAGCTATAGAGAAGCATGACTTGGACGACGTCCCGATCCTAGAGGACACCATTCCCATCTATTCCCTATCCCATCATCTTCTCACATTTACTGCTCAACCACCGCGTTCAGATCCACCCATCCAACTGCCCTACATCCATGTACACATACCCGAGCTTCCTCGACCCCATTCGGTATCTCTCAAGCGGACCTCGGGAATGCTGCGGCCAAAGTTGGAGGATCTGTTCTGAGTGGGATGAAGTCGTTGGGGGGAATGGCCCTCAATGCTACGGCCGAGTATGCCAGATCGCGTTCTGGTATTCCATCTGGGACGCCCGGATCGCCACGCGTGCGCGATAGCCCGACACGGCGTCTTCTCTCCACACAGGGGGGACAGCCCAGCTCCGTTAGTGGGGATCACGAACATGACTAAGTTCACGAACATGACTGTGCTCATCTCCGAGGTGCAGTCACAAGTGGTGACGCTATGCCGTCGAGCGACGCTGATGACGGACGTGACCGTCCAGTGGTCGCTTCTGGGTCTTATGTGAAGGTTCTTGATCTGCGCCCTCTGATGAATAACAGTGGTTCGTCGCCTCCCCAGCTGGTTACGGAGTTTATCACTGCCCAGTATCAGCCGATCAGCCAGAGAATTCGCTCCTTGTGATGGACAGGTCGTACGTGTCTTCCAAATCCGACGTTCGAGCGCATTGAGAGGGGCAAGCGAAGCGATCGAGGGCATGGGTAGTAACATTGGCGGAAATGAGAAGGAAAGAATGTCGGCGCTGGCGCTGGACCTGGATCAGTTCCTATCACTTATTTGACGCAGGCTCCACCAAGTGCAAGTGAAGATGCTCCGTGGCACGTATATAGCCTTCGTCGTGGTCGTACGTCCGCAGTTATTTAAGATATGCAAGTCTCGCCGGACGGACGGTGGGTTGCTGTTGGGACCAGAAAGGGCACGGTTCATGTCTTTGCGATCAATCCGTATGGGGGGCAGCCTGATCTCAGGAGCCACATTGACACTAGGATTTGGAACGTAGACAAGCTTGTGAGTTTTGACATGCTTTTCTCTCAGAGTAGAGACTTATGCGTTGTGTGTAGCCACTTTCAGTAGAGTTGACTCCCATTGCTCGACTACGCTCGACGCGTGCAACAGGCACTGATGGTTTTCGTTCCGACCTTTCGTTCGTGTTCATATCAGGAAGTGAAATGCCGTTGCCACCAGTCTCTTACCGCCACAGATAGCGTCCTCGCCTAGTACATCCTCGGGTCGCTCGGATCTCCCGTCATCGCATTCATCGCATCGTTAGCATAACTTCAAGGATGTACTCGTGTTCGATGCTTCCGGAGGGGTCTTGTCTTTGCGACGCATTACACTGGAGCAGCGTCCTCGCGAGTCGGGGATTCCGTTTTCGTCCCCGATTGCATCTCTCGCAACGAGTATCTCTTTGCCCGGTGTTGGTGCCACGGGTCAGTTGAGCGCGTCGCCGCCTGTTAGGGATGCTGCGAGGAAACGATCGGGTTTGACGCAACAGATGCTCGAGGCGGCAACAGAACTGGTAGGAAAGGAAAGTACGGTAGCGACGTGGCAGTTGAAACGGCGTCACGACTGGGGAGAAGTCAAACACGTGGTGCACGAGATTGGGGACCAACCCAAAGTTAGCTCGTCCAAGTTCGTATCCCAACTATCCCACTATCGTTTTCATGATACTGACCATATACGCAGCTCACTCGCACATGCGGAACTATCCACGTGCGCGCGCTCACCAGGCCTCGTCCCTCGCTCGGTCTATCTCTCGCACCAATTCCTGTTCTATACCCTCGGCGAGGACTACCACGCCCTCATCCGGCGACACCGGTTGGCTATCTTCGGCGCCAAGATCGACGTCCGCAAAGAAGTCGCAGCAAGCGCCTTTTCCGGGTCCACCGCCGCTCACTTTGTCGAAGACATGGCCTTTGGATCCGACCACTCACACGCCCGATCCCATTCACACACGGGACACACCGCATCGTCGTTTGACGAACCGCTCGCGAGCGCGATGAGCGCCGAGATGGCGTACGATCTCAGTGCGGGTGCGCGCACGATTCCCATGTTGCCCAATGAGGCTGCGCAGCAGTCGGTGCGGACGAGGGTGGGGACCTCTTGGAGTGGCTCGGGGACGCGCGCGTTGTCCGGGATGAGTATGGGCGGTGGGATTCCGATTCGGGTGATGGAAGGCATGATTCGGAGGGAGGTGGATCGGGTGAGGGGTGCGCGTGTGAAGCAAGGTGGTGACGGGGGGGTGCCACTCGAGTTTGACGAACAGGACGAGGACTTTAGGCAAGATAGGACTGTTGAGGAAGAGGTTGGTGATGGTGAGGATTTGTGGCGTGTATGGAGTGAAGAGGATAGGTTGGCGATGGATGAGGCAGAGAGATTTGACGATGTGCTGGGGTTCATGGACGAGGACCAGGTGCAGATGCCTGTGCCTGTGCCTGCGAGCTCTGGCAAGGGCATGGATGTGGATGATCAATGGTAGTCTGTCTAGGACTTGGTTGTTCTCTCTGGTTACCCTCTGTACTCACAACATTGGATGTGTATGTATGATATTTTCAAGACAGGAAGCATGCTTTTTGGAGTCACATAACAGAAGAGGACAACAGAAGACAAGATGGGTTTCATATTGAGTACATGTCAAGAAAAATCAATCATCAAGAAAATTTGGTTCTTTCACTTTCCTCAGCCCCTCAAATCCAGATGAACATCCTCAGTTCTTCTCAACACCAGCTTCATACACACTACACCTTGATGATGTATTCCCACTCTGCCAGGTATTACATAGGGACAGCTGAGGTACATCAATAACACTCAATAGAAATAAAATAAAATAAAGGGCACACCAAGCTTGTTCTTCTGAATGAATGCAAGATAGTCTTTTTTGGAATAGGCTGTGTATGGCTGAGGAAATGCTTCCACCATGACTTCATTGAAACTGTCAAGGCTAGGAAAAGCATTCTCCAATGCTTCATCCAAAGTGGCATCTGTTGTCAAGTACAAAGTAGTTGCAAGCTCCAGGAGTAGCACTGAAGCTTTGAACAGCTGAGTCAACATAGAGAATGGATGTACTGATCATACCAATAAGTCGATGATGCTTGAAGTTGTCACCCTGTTTGATTTTCTGGTTATTCTATCCATCAAAAACTTAAGAAAAAAGGAATGCAGACAGAAATACCTTTACAAGGAATGTTCCTAGCAAAGAAGAGATATGTTCCTGACAATTAAATATAACAAATAACAAATGAGTAGCAAGATAATTTTTTCTAATATCCCCTAGTTACTAGGACAGTCAGTGAAGTAAAATCCATGAATGTCAGAACAATAGTCCATAATTGATAGGACATCACTCACATCAAAACAGAAGCAGCACAAAATTATGATTTTAAAGTCAAATTTCCCAAAATACCCAAATATATGAGTTCTGGACTTAAAGTAAGGACAAGACAATACTTACTCTCTGTAAAACAAATATAGAACAGAATCCATGAGTTTAGGACTGAGGGGAAAATAAAAGACTACTCACTACCTGAAGAGCAGAAATAGAACATAGTTTGAAGGTTCAAGTAATGGAATAATATTACTTACAATCTGAAAAGAGAGATGAAATATAATTTGCAAGTTAGACTGATAACAGAGACAGAGTACTGCTTACCATCTAAAAAGTAAATATAAAATAAATCATATAAATCCAGACTTATACAGAAGACATGACATCACTCACAGCCTAAGAGGTGAAATAAAATCAGTAGGTCCTGGAATGTATGGATAACAGAATACCATTCACTTTCTATGAGGTGAATTAGACCCAGTGAGCCCTGGAATGAGAAAGGTAACAGGACACCACTTACATACTGAGTTGAAATAGAATCAGTGAGTCCCAGAATGACAGGGATGACAGAACACTACTCACATCCTGAGAGTTGAAATAGAATCAGTGAGTCCTAGAATGACAGGGATGACAGGACACCAGTCACACCACTCACATCCTGAGAGTTGAAATAGAATCAGTGAGTCCTGAGATGACACAGATGACAGGACACTCACACCCTGAGAGTTGAATAGAATCAGTGAGTCCTGGAATGACAGGGATAACAAAACACCACTTACAAGCTGAGAGTTGAAATAGAATCAGTGAGTCCTGGAATCACAGGGATGATAAGACACCACTCACAGCCTGAGAGTTGAAATAGAATCAGTGAGTCCTGGAATCACAGGGATGATAGGACACCACTCACAAGCTGAGAGTTGAAATAAAATCAACAAGTCCTAGAATGACAGGGATAACAGGACACCACTCACATCCTAAGAGTTGAAATAGAATCAGTGAGTCCTGGAATGACAGGGATGACAGGACACCACTCACAAGCTGAGAGTTGAAATTGAATCAGTGAGTCCTGGAATAACAGGGACAACAGGACACCACTCACAAGCTGAGAGTTGAAATAGAATCAGTGAGTCCTGGAATGACAAGGATGACAGGACACCACTCACAGGCTGAGATTTGAAATAGAATCAGTGAGTCCTGGAATCACAGGGATGACAGGACACCACTCACACCCTGAAAGTTGAAATAGAATCAGTGAGTCCTGGAATGACAGGGATGACAGAACACCACTCACACGCTGAGAGTTGAAATAGAATTAGTGAGTCCTGGAATCACAGGGATGACAGGACACCACTCACACGCTGAGAGTTGAAATAGAATCAGTGAGTCCTGGAATCACAGGGATGACAGGACACCACTCACACGCTGAGAGTTGAAATAGAATCAGTGAGTCCTGGAATCACAGGGATGACAGGACACCACTCACAAGCTGAGAGTTGAAATAGAATCAGTGAGTCCTGGAATCACAGGGATGACAGGACACCACTCACACCCTGAGAGTTGAAATAGAATCAGTGAGTCCTGGAATCACAGGGATGACAGGACACCACTCACAAGCTGAGAGTTGAAATAGGATCAGTGAGTCCTGGAATCACAGGGATGACAGGACACCACTCACACGCTGAGAGTTGAAATAGAATCAGTGAGTCCTGGAATCACAGGGATGACAGGACACCACTCACATGCTGAGAGTTGAAATAGAATCAGTGAGTCCTGGAATCACAGGGATGACAGGACACCACTCACAGACTGAGAGTTGAAATAGAATCAGTGAGTCCTGGAATCATAGGGATGACAGGACACCACTCACACGCTGAGAGTTGAAATAGAATCAGTGAGTTCTGGAATCACAGGGATGACAGGACACCACTCACAAGCTGAGAGTTGAAATAGAATCAGTGAGTCCTGGAATCACAGGGATGACAGGACACCACTCACAAGCTGAGAGTTGAAATAGAATCAGTGAGTCCTGGAATCACAGGGATGACAGGACACCACTCACATGCTGAGAGTTGAAATAGAATCAGTGAGTCCTGGAATCACAGGGATGACAGGACACCACTCACAAGCTGAGAGTTGAAATAGGATCAGTGAGTCCTGGAATCACAGGGATGACAGGACACCACTCACACCCTGTGAGTTGAAATTGAATCAGTGAGTCCTGGAATCACAGGGATGACAGGACACCACTCACACCCTGTGAGTTGAAATAGAATCAGTGAGTCCTAGAATGATAAAAATGACAGGACACCACTCACTCTCTGATAAACAACCAAATAGTTTGTAAACACTAGTTGATTGTGAGAATATGAAGTTACTCACTGTCTAAAAAATACTTTGGAGGCTCTGGATTGATGGCAATAACAGGACATCACTCACAAGCTATGCAGCAGAGATGGAATAGAACCTCTGAATTCTGAATCAAGGACATGAACAAGACATCACTTACTAGCTGTAAAACAGGAACAGAATAGTACTTATACATCTTGATCTTTAAAGCTAAAACAGGATGCTACCCACAGACTAGAGAGAGAAAAAAGAGATGGAATAAAGTTTGAAAATTCAATGCTAATACCAAGGACAAATGGCCACTCACCTGCTGAATAAGATATAATAGAAAATAAGTATTTTGAGTTGATAGTAAGAATAAAGCACTACTCACTTGCTGAAGAATAGAGATAGAATAAATTCTATCATAAGAACAATGCCTAAATACTACTCACAAGCTGAAGGTCATGTATGGAAGTCCAAACTAAGGCAAGAAAAAGACATTACTCACATCCTAAGAATAGACATAGAAGAATCTGTCTCATACTAGTCAAGACACTACTTACTTCCTATGGAAACAACATAATCAGAATCTACAAGTCCTAGATTGACATCTAGTATTATTTACTTTCTATTAAATAGCAATTGTAACATATTCACAAGTTAGAAAATGATAGTAATAATGATGTGTGATTACTTACTGACTATGGAGGGGAAGTAGTCAGTGATTTATAAATAACAGAAGATCATAGAACCACTTACAGCCTTGTGTAGATGATATATAAGGAACTGAATTAAAGCTATATAATATGACTTTACCTTCTAAGCTCAAAGGACATGGTGATCAAAACCTCTTATAAATCATAATCAAATTCATGAGTATTACTCACCAGCTGAATTACCAAACATAATTGAAAGTGGAAATACAGCAGATATACATTATTAAAGTTTGAGTTCTGCATAATAAGACAAGAACTCACACTCCACTAACATACTTTATTCAACCATGTAATGATGTCAAATATTCCACATACCCATAAATGTGGAAAATTTCTGATATAAACCACTTTATCCTCAACTCCAGCATTCCAATTCATAAGTCCCCTATAAGCCATGAAGTTTTTGTTTATAACTCAGCTTACACATACCTTTTAACAGCCATTTCTACACTCATCTCAAGATTTCCCCTTTGAACAGCAAGCAATAGCACTGTTACAACCTCATCATTCAAGGCACTTGCTGTTTCTTCAAGTAATGCATGACATAATGCATTTTCCTTGTGCATTCCTACAAGACATGATATAACAGCCATATAAGAGAAGCTACTTACTTTCCAGTCTAACATTCCTGGGTGAGCTGCTCTTCAATACACCCAAGTAGTGTTCATGGAAAATCCTTTCAGCCTCATTCCTTACATCCTCTGGACTGGCATTTGGCAGAGAATTGGAAAGCAGCTCTATCTTGACATCCCTTTTGAATTGGTCATACTTGGTAAATACTGCAACCACAGGGACTCCACATTGCAAATTAAGTTTCATTCATATAAAATACAACACCAAACACACCATTTTTATCTGGACAGATGGTATCAAAGAATAGACTGTTCAGGATAGGTCGAACATTGTCCATTGGAATGCAATACCTGCAAAGAATACTTAGTGTGCAGACTCTGTGGAACAATTCAACAGACCAGATTGCATGTAATCTATCTTGCAACTGGGGAGAGACTGCCTTCTTGCGCACGAAGTCTTGCACGATACGTAACTCAGCCTCACCCCCAGCCTCAAAGCCGCATGAATCATGGAAAATATAGCCATCGTGGTCGGTGAACACAAGCTCATCTTCGATGTTGTGATCGCCACGCTGGTCAAAAATCAGTCCTACAATCTCTGTCGTGATGGCTTAGCAGCGATTGACCTCGGTAGTAGGATCGAGATGGATCTGATAGAAGATGAAATAAGAGCACTGGAAACTCGATAACGTACCAACCTCTTCACGGCGCCCATTGCGCACTCTGAAGGTCTTCGGGTTCTCTGTTGTTTCGCACACTCGTTTTAGGATGGTGGTTTTCCCTGCATTCGCACGACCAACGATGAGGACCCGAAAGGTGATATTTGGAACACGGAATTGCAGTGGCTTCTGGCTCATAGTCCTTGTTGACAAAAGGTTGGGTGGCAGGCAGGGTATGGGAACAGGGAGGGGACACGCAAGCTATCGCAAAGCCTCGTGTATCTTGTTTGCTCTCCGACCCGGATTCTTCCAGGAGCGCCGGACCGGTGACGGCGAAGGAGATGGCGGCACCCTGCCCCAGATCTCAGCAACTGCAATGGACTCGCACTGTTTGTAGAGGAAAGTATCAATAGAGATGGACAAGGAAAGTTGGTGATGCACTTTGTAATATGGCGAACCGTGACTGATGAAACTAGTCCTAGCATTAGGAGCAGAGGAATGGACCGGTCAAACACAGTTGTGGCAGCAAATAGGTTTAGTAGCCTCAGACGGAGTCGCTCTGATATCCTGAATATCTCTTGCCACCGTCATGCCAACCCCCCCACCAACGACCATGATGGACAATTCTATGGTATATTGTCCTCATGTTGTTCTTGCACCTGTTTAGCTTCTTAAGACGCCGACGAGCATAACTGCCCTTCTGATATCCTGCCTCTCCAAATTAGACAATTTTGGAACGGGTGAGTAAAACCTTTTCACGCTGTGTTATTACGCTGAACAGCATGAGATCGGCTTGCACGAATACGTGAGCCCCTTTGGATTGCAATCAGCACAAATGCTTGCTTCCCCGTCATCGACACCCTGATAGCACGAAAACGACGAAAAGAAGACAATTATGCAGGTATTCGTTTTCTGTTGCCCCCAGCGCACTTCTCACTAAGGCCGACCAGCCTATCGTACAACTTGACAAATATTGATAGACAATGTCTTGGTCTGTTCGTTGTACTTGGATTTCATTGTATGACTTAGGACAGTGTACGTTTTATAATTGAGTTGTCTAGCGAGGGCCGTCAAACACTAACATGAGTCGTGTGTCCCTCCGTCACACTCTCCGAACACAAACTCGATGTCATTTTAACAGTAGTCTTGATGACTTTGACTGCCCTAAATAAAAGCTCGTTTCGTAATATAAAGTCCACTAGCGAGAGCTCCACAAAACTAGTGAAAGACGATGAAATGAGACAGTATATGAAGTTGGCACGCGATCTTGGATTATGTTGCTTTGAGGTCGTCATAGCAAAAGAAAGGATGGACAGGGCTCGAAGACTGCCACGATTCATCTCGTCATCATTCACCCCGTGATACCGATGCTCATACTTACCCAGGTGAGGTGCCACAATGCTGCCAGGTAAACTGTCGGGTGTTCATTTCACCCTAGATTCATAACATCCGAACCTAGTGATCTGTCCAACGTTGTTTGATTCTCTGACGGAAGCCTTCCTGGGTCAAGGACAGGTCCTTCCTGTCGTACATTGATCGACAGGACGTGTGAACTTCCTTGCGCTTGTTCGAACGTTCATAGGCTGCAAATGCCTCCTTTAGAGCCTCCCAGTTTGTCGCCCCAGCTAGATGAGGCTGCAGTGTAAAGTCGAATAGTGATCTCAGCACTGAGATGAGGTCGACAGTATATGCCGTTAACAGACATTCGACCTCGGGTCTTGTAAGATGGATTCGTGAGGGCCAAACGAAGGGATGGAGCAACACTTACATCCGTTTTAAGACGGTATCCACAATCCATTTCACAAAGAAATAGGTTAATCCAAGGATGGCAATGGACGGTGCGATAGGGATAGTGCTGACTTTGATTAGATCCACAAGCTGGCTAATCCTGTCGAGGGACGGAGCGCTGAGAGAGAATAGGTCACAATCCATGGACACGAAATGCCAACGGCATCACCCACCAGGTGGTTGGGGATTGTATACGAACTTCCTCAACAAGGCACAAGATGGACTGCTGAAACTCCGTTCCAACGAGAATCTACAAACATTGGTTCAAATGTAAATTCTATATCGAGATACCGCACCTTATCCTGGTCCCTGAAATTCCAACAAGTGACGATATCCTGATGGATGTGCGCAAGACACCGCCACAGCAACATGTTCCCCACGCCGGGAGCGCTTCCACTGAGGGCATGATAATAAACTCCTGGATGTTACTAGCAACGATCATAGATTAGACATTTATGGACACACAATTGATCCCCTTGCTGTTAAAGCCTAGAGGGTCAGGTGCTGTAAGGCATGGACTAGACGGCAGCACTTACTCAAGACATGCTGCGATTTTCACAGGGAGGCTGGCCCGCTGAGCAATTGCCCAAATCACCCAAGCGTCACCCTTAATTTGCTCATCGACAATTCTGCGAGTCATATCAACCAAGTCAGCGATAGACTTTTTGTAATCCTTGGAAACTGGGTCACACGTGAGGTCAGATCAAACCGAAACCGGTGGTTCATACCAGAAATATTGATGTAAGGGGGTGTGACCCGGAGCGTAGTCGTCGATTTCTTAAGAGATGATATACTGGCCTCAAAAGATTCAGTAGCATTTACTTCACTCCTTTTAAGAAGTGTCTCTTCATCGGCGCCGTCATCCTCTTCATCCTCTTCCAAGTACTTGGACAACACTAGCATATCATATTTTGTGAAAACGACGACCATGGGCGCTAACATGTACGAAAGACAATCAGTAAATCTTTACATGATCGAGGTAAAAAAAAACAAGCAAACTTTGGAGCTCATCAGCCAAAGCCAGTAACTTCTTGTCCCCTTCCTCCAGAACTCGGCCACCAGCTCGTGGGGTTTCTATGCAGAGCCTAGGAAGGATGGGTGCTGCGGCAAAACCCTGGAATAATGACCTACCAAATCGCATGGAGTCGGTCTTTCAATAGCCTGTTGTTGTGTCGTTCACGGAGGAATCGAGCTGCGAGATCGAAACTTTCATCGCTTCCTGGCTCAAATCCTTTCGAGTCGTGTAAGACCAGATATTTGTTTTCTTCGGAAACAAATTCTCGATCAATAGTTGCATCGCCAGGTGCATATCGAGACGCTTTCTTAACCACGATGAGCCGTCTTGTGGAAATGGACAATGTGAGCTCACCGCTTCCGTTATTCCGAATACCCTGTTAACCAAAGAGGACTTCCCAACCCCCGACTGTGCAACATTAGCAAACGCCCACGAGCAAGTGCACGACAATGGCACTGACACGACCGACACATAGTATGCGGAACCTAGACCGATCAATGGTCGATTGAAAATGCAAGTCACTTATGAGCTGTACTACTCACCGTGGGACATCTTTGAGAATATCCTCAATAGTTGACTCCGTGGCCATTCGATACAGGTAGAACAGACCGCACAGGAGCTCGAGGTTAGGGAAGAGGAAGGGTTAGGGCACTGGAGGGCGTTGGTCAATGATTAATCAGTAACGACCATGCCACTGACACGAGTTCATTGCCAATCCGAGCAAGCGCTTCTAACCGTTTTAGGTTCCTCACTCCAGCCTGGTGATATGGCTGTTTTTCATTGGGAATGTGGTCAGTAGATGAATTCATTTGGTGCACTGTTGGCCAACTGGCAACCGGCGGGTGGCCCCACAAAAAATTCCCCGCACTATGCGTAGTTCAGGACTGGTGTACCGGTTGGGTCTGGCCCTGCGGTGGCATCCCTTCGGTAGTGGCAGGGGTCTCCGGCAATGGCCGGTGGCCTGGTCGTAGGTGTAGGTCGCATGTCGTAAGTATGTAGAGCGTGCTATCTACCACTGTGCCCAGGAGTCCGCCTGAAGCAGCCCGCCCTCCTGCCTGCTCCACTGGAGTGGCCAGTAATTGACAGGGATGCGTTCGACTCACAGGCTCCTCTGTGCACCCCACGACGATAGCGATGAAATTGGAGCCGTATGTGCCCGTCAAATCGAGATGCACGGAGCCGACCTCAGAAACAAAGCTAGTGATTTAGGGTCGGAGAACACGCACTTTGTCAGTTGTCCGAGAAAGAGATGCAATTGGCTCGCGGAGGACTCGCCTGACCGTTGAATTTGGATGAGTGGCAAGGCAGGCGCGGCCAACCCCGATTACCAGCGGTTGGTCCTGCCACTCTACAAAATCACGGCTAGCCATACGCCCTCAAAGTTCACTAGGCTCCGAGTCAGAGCTACAGCATCATCCTGCCTGACAGCTACATTCTGCACTTCATTCAAAATAGGGCAATATCTGAACATTTCTTTCACATACATACATCAAACCCTCGACCCTAGATCAGCGCTCAGGAGCCAGGCTCGAAGCCGTCTGTAAAGAGTATTCGTGATGATGCCTGTGCAGGTGTGTATTTCGTGTCTTCAGACGGTGGAAGCAACTTCCGCGACAAGCAGGTCATGAATGAACGTTGAGCGTTGTGGCCAGTTGTGGCCCGCCTCTGTGAGGCGTCTGCATATACATACGACAACCGTAACATGCGTATCGGATGGCAAATTCAATCATTCTTGTTAGTAACCGTCTTTGAAAACTCGCAGGAAGCTTATGTTCCCTTCGCCAGTCCAGCCAGTAGTCGGTGATCCAATGAGGTTTCGTTCATGGAAGACTTGTCGCGATTGAATACTATGCCACTTGAGGAAGGGCTTAGTCTCGCTGAGCCAGTTTGGTCACCTTAACCTTGGGATTTGTAGGAATCTTCTTGCTCTGTGAGTTATGAGCGTGAGTGCGCTGACCACTCCGTTGTATAGATGTTGCCTCTCCCTCGATTACTGACAACACAATCCAGACTTCGCATCTTTCCCTCAAGAAGATTAAACGTTTTCGATATGGCCTGTACAGGCCCACTTTGGGAAATGTAAGTTTTTTAGACCAATCATCCCTCACTGCACGGATTTGTCTGCTGTTATACGTCGCTCTTTTTTCAGGTAGTCCACTTATCATTTGGACACGTTAGCTGCGAAGCTATCCTTCGAAGAATCGTTGTCCTATTCTTTGTGTTCTTCAGAATACCTATTTTTGCTTGCTGACATGCAAAACACGTTGAGCAGCACCCCAACTCCAACCACCACGTTTTAGATGACGTGTCGATCCCAAGCGAACCTCCCGGATTCCAAAATTTGCTACTCACCTACCCCGTTTAGATCACCCCACGGCCTGGCCCTCGTCGCACTATAGCCGCGCTTATGTCTCTACCCCGATCGACGCGTACATCCGTTGCTGTTGGGAGCGGCATGAAATTTCTGGGCCAAGTATGCGTGGCCACGTTGAACGTTTACAATTTCATCCATGACGCCCAAAGGCGCCTATACCAACACGCGTGTGACGCGGCGTCTTCCCTCCACACAGGGGGACCAGCCTGCTCCCGCGCCCAACGGCGTAGCCAATCTCTTCTATTTGCGAAGCGGCTGCCTCGCATGCCAGGAACGATGACCACGATCAAGTTTCACGGGTTGCACGATGCTCATCTCCGAGGTGCGACTGGGTGTGGATGGCTGGCGATGCCGTGTGGCCGAGCGATGTCGAAGGTGGACGTGCATGCAGAATACGTCTCCGTGTGGCTGTTACGTCAACCCGATGGGTTATCGCCGAGTTCGTCGCTGCCAAGCATCTCGTGTCTCTGCGCTGGAATCGCGCTTCTTGTCAACTGGGACCTCAAGGGGAAATGCACCACAAGACAAGTTTTGCGAAGGGCGTAGGGCGTAACGAGGTGGCGGTGGTGCGAGGGAATACTGGTGCTGGACTGCAGGCAATTTCCGGCCGTAAGCCGGCCACAGGACACGCTACGCTCTGAAGATTCGACAAGGCATGCTCATGGGTTTCGCCACCAAATACAAAGACCGGAGGATGACGAGACTCGTTGTGCAATGAGCTCGGAAACATCCAGGCGTACGACCCATATGCGGGATAGCTCCTCCGAGTCACGTGGACGGAAAGACATGGGGTCTTATCGTGAGCATCTCGTGCGGCCTTCTATCTTGCCACTGACGCTAGCCACTTTCATGAACTCCAGGCTTATGGCCCCTCCATTCAAGCCGGGTGGCATGCGACAAAAGCACGCTAACGACATAACCCCTTGATCGGTGGTATGACTGTCGGACAATGTGTTTGAATCCCACAGCTTGCTTGCGCGCACAAAATCGCCCATATCCACGCCCACGATTTATTACTCACGTCCGTTCCTGTTTCACCACGCAAACAATTATCATGCACTCGTTTGGCGATACCGATTTACTCTTGGCTCCAGGACTTGAGAAACTAAATCTGGTTGGCGCTCCTGCTGTCAGGCACAACCTGTGTCGGAATACCAGACACTAATAGGCATTGAGATAGTATATGATTCCCGTTGACGATTCCGGTGCAGGGCTGTGGAAAAGGGGTAATATGAAGGGAGATAAATCCGGGGTTCTAGGGTAGGTGTGATTGGAAATCATACTCCAACCGGATAACT
>JBBPMY010000564.1:0-14174 GCA_038090615.1 Phylloporus gajari
TGAGCAGGCCGAGGACGAGCAATGGCTCAAGCTCGAATGGTGCGTCCTCGTTCCCATCCCGACAACCCCACCGATCGCGTGCCTAGGTGGAAGCTCCATTTACGTGCGAAACATCTCGCGGCGTCCCATATTGCGGACGATGATCTGCCCCCCATCCCCCTTGGTAAATCCGCTGTCGACGTCCTCGGCGATTTCATGCGTTACCTCTTTTACTGCACCCAAAAGTACATCGAGGACTCGCATGGCGTCAACCTCTGGAAGTCGGTCGAGAATCGCATCGAGTACGTCCTCACACATCCAAACGGATGGGAAGGCCCCCAACAAAAGCAGATTCGGCGCGCGGCTACGCTAGCTGGGCTCGTCCCTAGTTCGCCCGAGGGTCAGGAGCGTGTGCACCTCTTGACCGAGGGTGAAGCTAGCCTGCACTTTTGCGTGTCGAATATCTTGGCGTCCGAGGCCATGTCAAAGATCCCGATTATTTCTCCTGAACATCTTGGCCAAGAGGATGAACAACCACGTCAGCAGGGCGTCGTCATCATAGACGCTGGAGGCGGGACCATTGATTTGAGCGCGTATTCAATGAGGTTATCGCCAGCGTCGTTTGAAGAGATTGCACCTGCAGAATGTGAGCACGATGGCATGATCTTCCTTGCGTCTAACTGTCATCACTAGGTCGCTTGCAGGGATCTGTGCTCGTTACACGGAGGGCTGCTGCCTTCCTCAGGAGTAGGTACCCACCCACTTGCTTCTTTGTAAATACTGATAACCCTCAGAGAGACTGGATGGTTCAAAGTATTGTAACCCAGATATTTTGAAGCAGATGACCGACATCTTTGACAAGACGACCAAGCTTCGTCTCCGCAACGCTGAAGATCCCCAATACATCAAGTTTGGGACCGTCAGAGACAAGGATCCCCAGTACGACATACGCTCTGGCCAGCTTCGACTCTCTGGGCAAGTCTACTTTCTTGAGCGAGGACCGAGGTTGTTGATGTCGCTTTAGAAAGGTGGTCGCCGATCTCTTTGAACCCTCTATCAGAGAGATCATCGACGCTTTCAAGAAGCAACAAGCAGCCTCTCCGATTCCCATCACGGTAAGACAACCACCTAACTCGATGTGCGCTGCTCATCACCCGCAAGTCCGTCTTCCTCGTAGGCGGTTTTGCCGCAAGCGAGTGGTTATTCTCAAGCCTCCGAAAATATTTCGATCCGTTGAACATCAGTATTTGTCGACCTGATAGTCACGTGTACGTCCTCAAGCGTTCCTCATCGACAAGCTCACCTCGGGATCAGGAACAAGGCAGTGGCAGACGGTGCGATATCCTATCACATCGACCACCTCGTCACTTCTAGGGTCGCCAAGTTGACCTATGGAACCGAGTGCAGTGTGCCGTACAACGCGTCTGACAATGACCATCGTGTGAGACACAAGAGCATGTATCGTGGTCCATCTGGACAACTGGCCCTTCCGAGCGCCTTTGCGTCTATCCTCACTCGGGTAAGCGCGCACGCACCGCATGTCGCTGTTGCTCATATCCCCCAAGGGCACACGTGTCGCCGAAGAGCAGGAATTCCAAGAGACGTTTGCCGTTCGTCGATCGACCCAGGTCTCGTGCAACGCCCTCGAAATCGCCATCGTGTCCTATAGAGGCTCACTCGAACAGCCAACCTGGATGGACAATGAACGTGGTACGTGTCCTCGTTTCACATCGCACGTCGTCTGAGCGGCCTTGCAGATCACTTTTCGACGCTGTGCACCGTGCATGCGGACACGTCCAAATTGGCAAAGCTGCTCGCCCCGAAACGGTCTGCGGACGGATCGACGTATTATACGTTGGAGATCAAGGTGGTCTTGTTGTTTGGATTGACGGAGCTCACCGCACAGGTGAGCTGGTTGGAGAATGTGCGTGTTTTACGTGTCTGGGAATCGTCATGGGCTGACGCTTGTACAAGGGGACAGAAGTACGGTAAGTGTTTCGCGTTGGGTTGGTGTACGGCTGACAAGCGTGTGCACAAGAACGCCGGCGGTGTTGGTGTACGATGATGCGGTTTGATGGAGAGATACCCCTTGCAGATTTTTGTTGTAATTGTAATTGTACTCATAGTAGGCTTTGTGAGATCCATGTATTCATAGTCCGTAATCAATCATCTTGTCTTGTACGCATTCTATCCTCCCTCGATGTTTCGCTTGATGCATACATTGCGAAAAGGAGGTCCGAAATATATATGTATGAAATCCAGTCGCCCAAGGCCATCTGGGATACCCGTATCATCGATACCTCGGGCCAGGGAATGGCATCATCACAGCATTTTCAACATGACTTCCGAGACAAAACAAAGCAGCTCATCAGTTTCGGAAGAGCTCTTCTACAGCTTTCCAGGCCACCTCAGGTTCTCCCTGAAAATTCTCGTCATGTATCGAAGTCTTCCATCTCGACTGGTCCAACAAAGCGAGTTGGGCATCCAGTTTAGCTCTACGCTTCGCGATCTTGGACTCGGAGACGATACCCGAAGTCTTGTCGTAGCTCATGACGACATGTAACCGCTGGGGAAGGGGCGTGTTCCCAATCTGAGGGATCTTGGAGAATTCCTCGAGGTGGGCGCCGATAGGCTCAAGCGTGGGGTCAGTTTCGACCCGGTGTATATAGATCACACCGGCACATCGGGGTTCATATCTGGTAGAGTTATGGGTCGCCCATCCTGATGAGGAAACAGGGGAAGGATCTTACACTTTCTGGTACAGCCATGCTTGAAGCTCACCAGGATGGTCGTATCCGGTGAGGAAGGAAGGTGGGTCGATGAATACAATGTTCTGTACCGGGTCCTTGGTGCCATCGCTAAGTTCGCATCGAATCGCTTGGACATTATAGGTAAAGGGCTTCAGATCCAGTTCTCCCCCGACTTTGACTAGGTTGCTTTTCGTAGCCGTTTTGGTGAACTAAGACGGAGCTGAGATGAAACCAAACGTGCGAGGGAGTCGCCTGCACACGTACCCAACTCTTCCCCGAGCCAGTAGGCCCTAGTACACTAGGTGGCAACTCATTGTTAGAGAGGGAAGGGTACTACAGTGATTATTAACATACAATACCACGATATCATCTGTAGATATAGACGTTGTGTATACGCCCGAGTCTTGCTTGAGTTTGTTTTGCAAATCTACTAACGCATTACACAGTTGAGGAGACCTGCAATGGAAGAGACCTCAATGTTACAGTACCGAACCGTAGGTATCTCATGTACCTTTTCTGATCACTCTCGTCGAGATGACTTGATGGAATAAGCAGGTCGCGTATGGACTGGGATGGTGGGCAATCATTCAAGAGTTCTTGAATGGAAGCTATTATGGATTCTGCTGTGGGCCTCTCTTGTAATGGTAACCAGCAGCGTTGGATAAAGTTCCAGTGCATGTCATTCATGGTTCGTGATTCAGGTCGATTTGGCTTGCAACCTTTATACAAGCGCAAGACAACGGCTGCATCTTCACGAACCTCGGACCAGGGATGTTTCCCAGAAAATACCTGGGAGAAGATGAGCATGGGTAGGCGTTGTACCTGGTAGACTTTCCTGTAGAGCTACACATCCTAGAGAGTATATATCGCTCTTGATCGTCCTATTGCACGTACCCTCAGAATCAATTTGCTCTGGAGCGATCCAACGCAAGGCTCCAGGTCGGGCAGTAGATCTCTGAAGGTAAGTCAACGCTTCTGGAATATTCCCCGCCAAGGAAGCATATCCAAAGTCAGCTAAACGCGCGGTGTAGTCTGCGTCAAGGAGAACATTATTCTAATGCTTTGCTTTTGAACACGAAAGTTATTGAGGGGACTAGCACTACGTACAGAATTCAAGTCGCCATGGATAATCGGAAAAGAATGTACTGCGGCGTATGAGACATTTGAGCATTTGAAAATTAGAGGTAAGTAGTAACTCACAATAGTGCAACCCTTCAGCAATGTCAGTCAACTTTCATGTTTTACAGGGTTAGGGGTCAAAAGTATACAAAGATATGGTGCACGTACAATCTGAAGTCGATGTGCCGCACCTAGCTTGTCGTCGTGTGCCGCTAAGAACTTGTGGAGAGTTTCATTGGGCATCCACAATGACACCAACGACATTGCGTCGATCATTCCGAAGCCGTATGCGATGCCTAGGAATGGAACAATGTTGTTGTGGCTTAGTCGCTTCCAGATTCCAAGCTCTCTACGAAGCATCTGGAAAGACCGTCGCGATTACTGCCAATTTGTTGTCAAACGGGAGTAAACTACCTTGACAGATTTTTCCTCCGTATCTTCATTTAATGTGCATCTGAATCGCAGCGCCTTTACTGCAACCTGCAGAGGGTAAGTAGTAGGCAGCCATGAAACGATGCCCAAACCTCCTGTGGTACCGAACAACCGATGTATCGGCATTTGTAGACATCACCGAAGCCGCCTCCAGCGAAATAATTGTCGTCGATTCTGGTGATATGGGGAGTAAGATCCTGCGGAGGCGGTGTACTGCCAAGAAAGTCGAGTCGTTATCCAACTGAGGGCCAAACAGAGACACACTTCGAAAAGTCGTCCTGTTGATTCGGTATGAGGAGTCACTGTCTGTAGTTTCGTGTTATGCTGATCCACTTTACCAAGTCACGGCCTGGTGCTTGCAGGGTGCTATCCGAACTCTCTGGCCTCTGGGGTGTGATGTTAGTTGACATGCTAAGCTTTCTGGGGGTGACACCAGTCCAACTCAGCAGCACACCGTTGAGTCAGAGGTAGTAGGGTTGGCCCGAGTAAAATAGGCCACAAGTACATACGTGGCGCCTCGTGTACGACCATCATCTTGCTTATGCATACTGCCGTCATTCACTGTGGCGTGATATGTAAGGCACCGCAGGTTCTTACTTACTTTCCTTAGGCCGGAGTCAGTATTACTGATACGTCTGATTCTCCTGAGCTTTGGGTTTCTACCTTGGCCAACTAACCCTCATCAAGTTCCGGACATCCAGGTACCGGGGGTCGGGGTAATGGTTTTCGCACAACAGAAAAGGTTGTAGATCAATCGAGTTCCTCAAGGCTGCCTCGTGTGACTCCATGCCTTCATACCCTTCAGCAACGCCTCACTGTCTGAAAGCCTTGCGGCGTGTAAGGACAGGCAGTGCAACTGGGAACCTACCGCGTCGGAGACTTCGAGTTATCATTCTTGTCTCTCCCTCAGAACGACTCGGACCCTCCCGTAGTGACCGCATAGGAACTTCAGGCCTCAGGGTGCAGCAGCCATTGGCCAACGCCACAGTGACTTTGCAGGTGTTGCGCTTATTAGCATCGAAAAACACGGTGCCCGAACTGCAGCACAAAAGATGTTCAACGTCAGTAACGTCTCCATTCCTACCGAGTCAGCATATACAAATACGGCCAAAGCAGGATAATATAGCCCAGGGACGAACACCCATACCTACTCTGGTGGACATAAGTGACTTAGAAGGAGACGATATAGTGATCATGTGCGTTCTAAAACCCCTATAGTCGTGCATGTACCCTGACATTCCCAAGTGTCATGGGCCCACCAGGCTCCGGGAAGAGCACGGTGAGAGAAAGGGTGTTGAACGAGGCGCAGTGTTCGCTCATTCATGATCACTTCAGTTCATATGCGCCGCAAGTGGTCTTGACTCTAATGAAGTAGACGACGCGTCTGAGTCGTCTCCCAGCCAAGCCACTACGACATTCTGGGATCATGCATGCAAGCGGCGTGTAGTTCTGGTGGACACCCCAAGCTTCGACAATACGTCCGAGCCTACCCTGGACACCTTGAGGATGACTCTCTATTCGCTCGTCTCAAGGTAATACACAATATTTCTGGCATCCCGTCGCTCTTTACGAATTACCATTGTTCTTGTTTGTCATAGTAAGAACGAGAAGATACACGTTGCTGCGATCCTGTATTTCCACCGGATAACAGACAACCGTATGGCAGGTTCGCCACTAAAGAACCTAAGAGTATTTGAAAGGTTGTGCAAGAGTAATGATCTGGACAAGGTTTACTTTACAACGACAATGTGGGATGAAATCGAGCCGAGTGTTGGTGGGAGGAGATTGGCTGCGCTTCGGGAAGAATATTGGAAGTCAATGATAGCTCAGGGAGCTCAAACTGCACGCTGCAGGCGTGATGATGACTCATCTCGAAGGCTCATTCAACAAATAGTATTGTTTCATCACTTAGCGCCCTCATCGGAAGATGCTCATTCATTCTCCTGACAGATTCTCTCCAGAGTTCAATCCTCTCTAAAACTGGCAAATCCATCTATACTCCCCCAAAGTAAGGAACCTGTTATGGCGCAAGCGTTCTCTCGCTTTTCCGAGTTAGTGGGCACAGGCGGCCAGAAGGTAGATGATAGCGTAACAACGTACGTGGAAAATGAACTTGACGGCGAAATGTGTAATTAATGTCCCCGACATAGCACCACGGGTTCTGCGGACGTGTCAAAGGCGGCAACGAGACCAACAACGGAGGGTGGGATTCATTCGAAATCTGACTTGTCCAAACACCCTGCGAGTGAGCGTCAAATCCCTAACTCAGCAGATCGCAGATTCATTCTTTTGAGGCACGGGCAAGTAAGCGTGCGATGTATTAGTGTGTATGCAACCCCTCATTGTCTACCCAGGTTTATTACTCTCATGGTGGAATGCGCCATTCACCCAATCCATTTTCTGCCAAGGGTTATCACTCTGACAATCATACTTGGATGCGCTCTTCGTTTAATATTATCCTCTTTGGGGAGGCGAGCGTCGGGAAAAGTTCGGTCATTAATTTGATCGCTGAGGAGGACGTAGCCAACACGTCTCGTGCCTCCTGGGAATGTACCTTAGAATCAAAGCAGTATAGTCTCAACGTGGCGAAGAAAACCTTCACTATCTGGGAAACCGTTGGCTTGGGAGAGCCCGTCTTCAGTGCCTCCAATTGTCTTGGAGCCATCAGCAAGACGTACGCGCTTATCAAACAGCTCGAAGCGCAAGGTGGACTCGACCTCCTCCTGTTCTGCATACCTGGTTCTCGGGTTACCGCGACCATGCAGTCCAACTATCGACTGTTTTTTGAAGTGCTGTGCGATAGTCGGATTCCAATCGCTGCCGTCGTGACGCACTTGGAGGACGAAGAAAGGATGGAAGACTGGTGGGATCGGAACGAAAAATATTTCAGTAGAGGCGGTCTGAGATTCTGTGGGCACGCATGCGTCACTGGGAAGCAAGGGCACTCCAAAGCGGCGGAAGGTCGATCCGCTCTCGAGCTACTCTTACTATGTTATGATGACAAGGGGCGGTATCCCATGCCTCCCGCCTCCACTTGGTTTTCTGGTTTCTTGGAGCGACTTTCCAGCGTTCCTCGATCGAGAGAACTGAAGGAAAAGCAGAAAGACTTGGAACGATTGCTGCGCAAGCGCTGTATGATGGATAGTGCTGAAGCACGGCGACTCGCAGAAGCTCTGGCTCGTTCTTCTGGATAAGCTTCAAGTTGATCCTGCATCATCTCGGCTATCGGTGCTCGCTCTTACTACTCGTACTCGATTTCGCGTTGCCTATCTCATGCCTATCATCCGTAGCTCTTGTTTTGTTTCGATTCCGCTTTACGTATGTTCACTTATCCCGTATTGAGTACGATTTTCGCTATTGCAACCAAGTATTCTAAATTACTCATGTTTTAGCAACTTGAACGTGTCAAGTACGAACAGCAATGATGCGTGGAACCGGTGAGAACGGGCAATGGTGGGTCCTAGGCAGTGAGATCTGAGGCGAGAAGGAAGGGCGAGAGCGACCAAAAGGCGACAAGTCAGTCACGGTCGCGCTGAAAGGCGGCAACCAAGTGATAGGGCAGATCATGGAAGGACCTCACAGCGCAGCCGCTAGTCGAGCTCGACTCCGCAGCCTTTGTTCGATGTTTCAGCCATTCCATGTCACCCTCAGATACGACAAGGAGGGCAGATGAATACATAGAGGAGAACCGATAGTATACATGCATGAAACGCACTGGGATTCCAGACGGAACAAAACAGGACCCTCAATGCCTCGGGCTAGAGAACAGCGTCGCCACAGCGCTCCAAGCCGTACGAGGCTCGCTTTTTATAAAAATATCCGGGTGGGTGGACGCATTCCGCATCAATTTCCATCTGTGTATGATCCTCGGACGGTTCATCTCGCTCAGCCGCGCTTGCACCTTTTCCCGATAACTTGCCATCTTTTCTTCGTTGACCACGTCCATGTAACTGAAGACGCAGTGCAATCGCTTGGGAAACCCCTGTGCGATGAAACTCCGCGGGAAAGTACTCGCAAAGGCATCCAGATGTTCCTGCACGCCCTGCGTCTCGTCCGCGTTGTGCATGTAAATTGTCCCAGCGAGTGTCGACCGCGATCTTGGGCATGCGCGTGGGTCATTGTCGCACCGCGAAAAAGAATGCTCACTTTGATGTGATCAACCAAGTGTTCGTCTCCTTGGCAGCATTCGGGTCTGGTTCTAGATCGGTGTGAAAGCAAGGCGTGTCTACGAATACAATGTACTTTCTATCCTCGGCCCCTAGAGCGAGCCGTGCTTCTTCCGTGAGTTCGCATCTGATGGCTCGGACCTTGCCCGTCGAGGCACGAGGGCGTTGCGGAACGTCTGCAGGACCACGAACGTGGGTCGGCGCCGTTAGCGCGCTGACAAACTGCGAGCGCAGTGAAGAAAAGGGACAGTGAGAACAAGGCCATATCATACCGTGCTCTTTCCGCTTCCACGAGGGCCGATTATACTGATAACAGATTAGCACGGGTATAAATAGGACTCAAAAAATATACAATACTACGATATCGTCTGCCCGTAGTTGGTATGTTGAACCGAGCATGGCCGTGGTCCATCTCGTCACCACTGGTTTCTTTGTAGTTCTACTCGGAGTAGAAGGACGGGATGGTACGACAAGCAGACGCTGGCGTTGGGGATAGCTAAGCATTGTCAGTATAACTAGCCCAAAACCCGATGGGGATCGGCATATACCTTGTCTGGTCACTCTTGGCCTTTTCAAGGCGGGTATCATTCGTCTTTGAACCCTCGACGACATGTGGATTGGTCAGAGACGTTGATGAATCATCCAAAGGTGGGTCCTGAGTCCGACTTGATGATGACACGAACAGATCACAGAGAGGCCTGGATGAGGGGCAGTCGCTCAATAACTGTTGTATGGAGCGGACTATGTCATCTATTATTGGTCTATCTTGTAAAGGTAGCCAGCAACGCTCGATAAGATCCCAGTGCAGGTCATCCATAGTTCGTGATTCAGGTCGAATTGGCTTGTGACCTAGATGCAAGCGCAGGACAACGGACGCATCTTCACGAACCTCGGACCACGGCTGTTTTCCAGAAAACACCTGGGTGAAGAAGATGAGCATGAGCTGGCGTTGTGCCTAGTGGACTTTCCTGCAGAGCGATACATCCCAAAGAGTATATATCACTCTTAGTTGTCCTATCGCACGTACCCTCGAGATCAATTTGCTCTGGAGCGATCCAACGCAAGGCTCCAGGTCGGGCAGTAGATCTCTGAAGATAGTGCAATGCTTCTGGGATATTACCCGCCAAGGAAGCATATCCAAAGTCGGCTAGACGCGCGGAATAGTCTGCGTCAAGAAGCACGTTGTTCTGTATTGCCATTAGAGGATATGGCCATTGATGGCGATACACAACGCACGGAGTTTAAGTCGCCGTGAACAATCGGGAATGAATGTACTGCAGTGTGCCAGCCTTTAGATTGAACCTTATCAAGGAACGATAATAACAACTCACAGTAGCTGAGCCCATTAGAAACATCGTACAACTTTTGTGTTGCGACGCAGAATTAGAATCTGGTAAAAATGGATACAGAGAAAACATACGATCTGAAGTCGATGTGAAGTGTCTAGCTTGTCGTCATGCGTTGACAAGAAGTTGTGGAGAGTCTCATTGGGCATCCACAACGATACCAAAGACATGGTGCCACTCATTCCAAACCCGTACGCGACGCCAAGGAACGGAACGATATTGCTGTGATTTAGCCTCTTCCAGATTCCGAGTTCTCTGCGAAGCATCTGGAGGATAATCACCAAGCGAGTTCCCGATGAAAGAAAAATAAAGGTACCTTGACGGACTTGTCTTCTGTATCACTATCCAGTGTGTACTTGAACCGCAGTGCTTTTACTGCGACCTAAGGAGAGGTTAACAGTGGGCAATGCGTTGTTCAATCTCGTACCTCGTGTTGCTTTGAACCATCAATGTACCGACATCTATAGACATCACCGAAACCACCTCCAGCTAGATACTGGTCATCGATTTTTGCGATATATGATGTAAGATCTGGTGGAGGCGGCCCGGTACTAGCAATGTCAACTCGGATCGAAACTGTTAGCTATTTGATCAGGGGCGGTTCAACGTACGTGATACTGGGACTGGATGTTGGGCACTACGAAGTGAATTTGCCAATCGAGTTAGTTCCACGGCAGAGTGTACGCCACTCGAAAATTACCCGACTTCCAGGCATCACCTCTGCCATTGATGAAAGATTATTGTCGTGGTTAGATCGTCGTGTAGCGCTTAGTTCGTCGATAGGCCAGGCTCCCCGGTTACAGTGGGTTCAATCCCTAGCAGAGTAGAAAGTTCAAACAAGGGAAGGTTAGGCCATGGATACACTGAGAAGCGAAAGGACCCATGGTGGCGGTGTCACCTGCTTAGCGGTGAACGCTTTTGGTCGACACTGCACCGAGGCAAGAAAGCTACGCCCTGGCATGTTGTTGTCCGGCTTTGACGGCAAAACACGCCTGGAGAGTGCTGAAAATAGATGGGACTTTCTGACAGGATTGCATTGTAAGTGGGCACAGAAGCCTAAGTGAACACACCCCGAGACTAATGCAGTCCCAGACGGTCGCTCTTATCTCTTTCGGGATGGCGGCGCAGCCATGTGTATCCCCACCACAGCCCCGAGATTGTGATTGCCGTGCGCCACCCTCATACACATTATGGGGTATCATGCACCAGTATCATTGCTCCAGAATCACTCCTGTGCGCCACGAGCTCCTTACCCTCGCCCCTTGTCACGCAGTAACCCATCCACATCGGAAGAAGCTCATCTAAGAGAGCACGTGTTCACCGAGTTATAAGCTTCACGCCCGCTCACATGGTCCTGCATTGCTCACACTTGAGACCTCCATGTTTTCACGAGAACCATACTCAAGCCCGTCCCGCAAGCTGGTGTTGGCTTTCGATGTCGGCACTACTTTCAGCGGGGTTTCTTACTGCATACTCGACCCAGGTGAGACTCCAAAGATACACGCGGTAGCAAAGTGAGAAATTACGGGTTCCTCACATCCTGGACACGATTCTGATATACGAGGTAGATACCCGGGGCAAGAGCGTACTGGTGGTGACAGCATAATACCATCCCTCGTTTATTATGACAAGGAGGGTTCGCTTCGCGCGGTTGGCGCCGAAACTCAACAGGATCATATCGTCGAACAAGCTGCCCGTGAGGGTTGGACGAGGCTCGAATGGTAATGACTTCCATAATTCCCGCACTCTTGTTGACTTTTCGCATACTCTAGGTGGAAGCTTTACCTCCGTGCAAAACATCTCGAAGCATCTCACTTTACAGATGCGGATATCCCTGCTCTTCCTGACGGAAAGACGGCTGTTCAAGTTTTGGGTGATTTCATGGGCTACTTGTTCAAATGTGCCAAAGCATATATCGTGGAAGCCCATACCTGTCTTTGGGACTCACTCGAGAACGACATCGAGTTCGTTTTGACGCATCCAAATGGATGGGAGGGTCCCCAACAGCAGCAAATTCGCCATGCTGCTGAGCTTGGCGGGCTCGTTCCTGCTGGGGAGGAGGGTCAGTCACGCATTCACCTTCTCACAGAGGGAGAAGCGAGTCTTCATTTTTGTGTCACCAATATTCTCACATCGAGTGCATTCGATGCAACGCCTATCTTGTGCTCGGATGAGCCAGAGGAAGAACTAGAGCCACAACCAGAATCTCAAGGCGTTATCATCATTGATGCTGGGGGTGGGACTGTCGACCTTTCCGCGTACTCCATGAAGCTGTCTCCTATGTCATGTAAGGAGGTCGCACCTGCGGAGTGTAAGTCTTCGGTTTGCTCAGAGTACTGAGGTTGGATGAGGATCGTTGTCATATGTAGGCCGCCTTCAAGGGTCCGTTTTTGTCACATGCCGCGCGCACGCATTCTTGAGAGGTTAGTCACTGTCGTGAAATGTTCAAGTCTCTGACATGCTTCTTCAGCCAAACTCGCCAACTCACGATATGGGAGCGAGGAGAACTTGTATAACATGACGGAGATCTTTGATAAGACCACCAAAGTGAGGTTTCGGGATGCGGACGAGCCACAATACATCAAATTTGGCAGCGTACGCGACAAGGATCCCGAGTATGATATTCGCTCTGGCCAACTCAAGCTATCTGGGTAAGGATTGTCGCGTATGGGAGCTCTGAACATGTCTCATCGAAGTCAAGGCAAGATGTAGCTAGGCTCTTTGAGCCCTCAGTCGAAGAGGTCATCGCGGCTTTTGAACAACAACGGTCGGCTGCTTCAATGCCAATCACGGCAGGTTCAGACTTTTTTTGTTCCAGAAATACACTTATTCCGGTCAATAGAGCGTATGTGGGAGGCTTTGCTGCAAGTGACTGGCTGCACGCCAAGCTCATGGAACATATGATAGCTCTTGGCATCACAGTTTGTCGCCCCCAACAACACGTGTAAGTCTTCTTGTGAATACACATGTTACCTCTTTTAATAACTCCAATTAGCAACAAAGCTGTGGCAGACGGGGCCGTCTCATTCTTTATTGACCATCTTGTCTCATCTCGGGCTGCAAGATTCACCTACGGAACCGAATGCAATGCATGGTACAACGAATTTGACCCGGAGCACGTAGCTAGGAAAGTAAACGCATTTGAAGGCGTAACCGGTTGTTTAGAAGTGCCTGGCGCCTTTGAGGCTATCCTCGTCAAGGTCAGCCATCTCACCTCACCCCTACCTTTACTGATAATATGGCTTCACGCTTAAGGGGACAGAAGTATCTGAGGAGCAAGAGTTTAAGAAACCCTTCATCATTGAAGAATTTGATCTCTCTCATTGTGGCAGTATCCACGTGGATATTGTAGCCTACAGAGGGAAACTCTTGAATCCTTGTTGGGTGGATGCCGAGCGCGGTGAGTTTCGAGCATGCCTAGTCAATAGCCGTTTACATCTGTTGCGCAAGATGCCTACACGAAACTCTGCTCCGTGCGTGCCGACACATCGAAGCTCGCTGGAAGCATGCAGCCCCATTACCTACCTGATGGTGGGGGAACTTACTATTCCATCATGTTTTACGTCGTTCTGCTCTTTGGCTTGACAGAGCTGAAGGCGCAGATCAGCTGGATCGATCATGTATGTTATTATATGTATCTTTTAATGCTCAACACGCTGACTACATGGTTCTCCGACCTCTTCTAGGGCGTAGAAGTGAGGTGAGTACAAATCGAATCAAGGGTATCACCAAGGGCCTATAACGATCGCTCTACCTTTACACTTACAGGAGTCCTGCATCCGTGGTCTATGAGGATACCATGATTGTGCAACGCCCTTGATTTGAGGTCGTGGACTCGTGGGTGATGCATGCAGTGAGATACTCTTGGACTGATCGATGTATTTTTCTGTTTCTGTGTATAAACATAACTGCTTTAGCCTGTCGCCTTCCTCTTGAGCGTAGTCACTTTGTGTGCGTTAGGTAGTCTGGCTCTTACACTAGCGAAGTTAGTCTTATGTAACACTTGCGTGTCTCACAAAATTCTACTCTACTACGTGCTGTGAAGGGCACTTGAGTAGTCGGCTCGACGACCACTCAGTCGCCCAATCCGCAGCACGTAGGAGCGCTACGCACCATTGCAGCGTGGGCTTAGATTCTAGAAGCACGGCTTCTGCAACATGCATCACAAAAAGTGCAGAACTCAGACTTTGCGTGACAAGCGTGACACCTAATGTTTGCACGTGACAGACATTGCCCCACCGCGACATGCAACGACGATGGTTTGTCGACATGATTCTACGCTCTATCGTCCTGATGGTGAAGCGATGTATATCATATCATCCAGATACCTTCAATATAATGAAAGACATTTCAAGACAAGAACGAGGGCCATCCTATGCCGA